>VZRO01007383.1:0-165523 GCA_013397915.1 Daphoenositta chrysoptera
GTCTTTCAAACCAAGACAAATCTCAACCAAGGACAGAAAACAAAGACCAAATAAGCTTTATTTCCATCTGCTATCCCAAAGCAGAAAGAAAGCTGTATTTTGATTCCAGCAGGAATGCAAGAAAAGCTTGCATGATTTCAGGATCTCCCACTTGGAACAAGAAATGAGAAGCCTGGGAGGTAGTTAGCTGTGTCTCCATTCCTCTTGTGCATCCTCTGTACTACAGTTTGACATCTCCAAATATCCTTGCTGTCTGCAGAGACAGCAGGCTATTTTGTGCTTCATTCACTGTAGGCTGTCAAAAAGGAGAAATCCCTGCCCTGCAGGCTCTGTCCTGGAGGATTTTATTTTGCAAATCCAGTATCTGTCTCCTCTCTGCAGATCTCCCGCAGGGTTCAGCGCCTCTCTCCTCTTCCTTTGCCTATCGCTGTTCACCTGCTGGCAGGGGATTTCTGGCTGCCTGTATCCCCATCTCACAAGGACAGAAGAGCCTCATGTGCTCAGCTCTTTTAATGGGCCTGCATCCATCATCACTCATCCCTGCAGAAAATGCTTGGGAAGAGCATTAGTGTTTCCACAGCCTGTGTTGTACTGACCTGCCTTTGCAAAGCCTAGGAAAGGTGGGACAGGAATGAGAAGGAAAAACTGCTCTGAGGACATCCCGTCCCTCTGCCAGTGTTTGTTCTGTGAGGAATCCTGTGCTGCATGAGGAGTGCACTGGTGTTGTAAATCCTTATAAACGCCAGATAAAAGAATCAACCTGTCACACAAATGAAAGTCTCCATATGCTAGATACAGAAATGCAATCTAAAATCCTTTTACAGAGAAGCTGATAAATAGTGGGAATTCAGAGTGTCAGCAGAGATAGGGCTCAGATCACCTTGTTCCCTTTAATCTGATCACCAGGAGAGTCACAGTAAGGAAGGTCACAGGGCAGGGGGACATGCTGTCTCTGGGGTGAGAGGGCAGTGGTGACACAGGCATTCTGTCCTGCTGACTACAGTGGCTCTGTGTGGGCACCGGAGAACACCACAGTGCAAACACAGGATACATTTCACCTGGCTGAAATCAGTTTGCAAGTGCCCAGAGACCTGTACTCTACAGGGAGACACTTGTCACACGCCTGTGGCCACAGCACTTGTGTGCAATGTTTGGTACAACATCACTGAGGAGTTTGAACACACAGAGGAAGGCTGGGACAGGAGAGCTGGGGCTGCACCTTTTCCACCTCCTGCCATATCTCTCAGGCAACGTTTTGCATCCCTTGCAATCGAGGATAAAGTGGAATGCTTGCTGTTAAGACGTTTGGCAGCTGGCATCACAAAAGATGAGGCCTAATTTGCAGCTTGGTCCTTGTCCAACTGCCCTGAGCTCTGCTGGGTCAGTGGTGAATGTCCCCGTGTCCTTCCTGGGACAGCTCCCATCCCAGGGACTCACCCACAGCCCCGGTCTGATCCTGCCTGGGAGCGCTCGGGGCACCTCTGTGCTGGGACAGGAGGGGAAGCAAATGGACACAGCTGGGGGACCACATGAAAAATGTGTTGGGATATGAACGAGTAAGATTTGGGATGTTTTAGCTTGGGTAGAAAGCAAAGGACTTGAGAACAAACTTTCATTGTGAGAAGCATAACTCTTAGTAGTTGGTGTCTTTTAGAGCTTATTATACGAGCAATGTGCAAGGGCCATTATGGACAAATGTTTCGGCTAAACCTCGTTTTGCTTTTAGTATTTGTTGTGTTTGAACCCCTCAGGAGTCTTGTCCTTTCTCCCTTGGCTGATGTGCCTTGTGAGCCCAGCCAGCTCCCCTTCTGCTTATCTTTCATTTCTGGCTGTGTCATTTTGAAACTCAGTTTCCCCTCTCTCTCCCTGCCTTTCTCCTTACCGTGGTCCCTCTGCCTTCCCAGGGACCTTCTGGTACCAGCACCACATTGCCCAAGCAAGTAATGGCATCAGCCTGCAGGGCTGAAGGAGAACTTGTGTTGCTCATCTGTGCTCACCCTGTTCATGCAGGGTCAGCTTTACTGACGCCTTTCCTACAAACATCTGACAGAATTTAAAATTTCCCCACAACAGAGACTCAGCAGGAATTGAAGGTCACCTGCTCCAACACTTAAACACCTGCAGGTTTATGGAAATGGTGTCCAGTGGGCACAGCTACATATGACTGGGCAGCTTCGGACCATGTCTTTTATCTTCTTCCCCAGGCCTGGCATCTCTCTGATTTGTTATTTTCACTTTGGCAGAAGAGTTCCTCAGGACAGCAGCCCCATGTGACATTGGGGGCAGTGTCACAGACTTCATGCCCTCATGGGTTCTGAGGAGGACAAAAATCCCATTTCCTGGTGGATTTTGAAATTGTGCCAGATACTCAGTCAGAGCAAATCCAGGAGATGTCAGAGTTCTCTGCAGTGGAAATTAAAAAAGTAATACCCTTTCAGGTAGTTCAAAGCAGTTCACTTTTAACAAACAGAGATGTCATGCCTCAATTTTCCTTGATTTTGTGTCATATTTATAGCACGTAATATAATGAAAAAAATAAATGGAAAGTCATTTCAAAATGAAAACCAAAAATGTTTCACTTTCAAAATGCTGAAACAGGGCATTTCATCCATTTCAAAACTATGCTTTAAATCTCTTTTTTTTCCCAAGCTAAGAAATGCATTGAAAACAATCCTCATCTGCAGAACTTTTCAGTTTCAACAAATTGACATTTTTCACTGGAATTTTCTTTAAAAAGATCCAAGGATCTTAAACATTAATTTGTTGTTAGGCCTCAGAGCACTTCTGAGAGGTAGTTAAGTGTTATGATCCTCATTTTGCAGAAAGAGAATCTGACTCATAAAGAAACGTAAAATGCAATTGAGTTCCCACTTACTTCAGTGGAAGAATTGATGTGCCCAAGGTCAGAGAGAAAGTCAATAGTAGAGCTGGAGGAAAAAAACCTGGAGTTTAGAAACCAGTGCTTTTTCTGCACCCACCAGACAGCCCTCCCTTGCAGAGTGATCAAAGCCCAAAGTCAGCAATGCCTGCTCTACTAAAACCTCTCCTTGAGCTGGAAGGCAAAGTGAAAACCACCCCAAACTAGGAAAGAACGTGAGACCTTCCTTCTCAGAGGTGTTTGGAGCCATGATTCAGCTGCTGTGGGTTGGATCCCGTTTGGTGCCCAGCTTCCACAGGAGGTGGACTGAGCCCTTGGAACTCTTGTGGTTTAACTTGTGGTTATTGGTGTCTGCACCAGACCAGCTCCTCTTCCCTGCTCATGCTTCAGGAAGAAGGAAAAGAACAAAGCGGTCACATTTTATTGCAATACTGAATAACTCCTTTCTGAATTAACTTTAGAATTTATAGAACTAAAGTACAAGAATGTACCTGGGATTGAAAAACAATATATTAGTGTGCACAGCTGCTGCACACGAGGTTTTAAGATATCATCAGTCCCTACATGCTACTGTGACTTACAGCTGTTAAATCTCTTCCCACCCTGGATTGATGCACCTTGTGTGTGGTGACACAAATCCACCCACCCTTCCTGTGCCTCCACCTTTTCCTCCACATGGACCCCACACCACAAACCCCCCAGTGCTGGTTTTCCTGCCAGCAGGTCACTGTGCTCGCTGCTTTCCCTGCCAAAGGACGGAGAGGGGCTTGCAGGTACCCGGGTCCTGCTGAGGTAGTGCAGGGTAGGGCTTCAGGAGAGAGGCACGGGGAGGAAGGAGAAGGTTTTGTTTGCCCTGGCTGTGACTGTGTGTTTCCCTGAGAGCCCTGCAGCATCCCCTCTGCCTGGCAGGCAGCACTCAGGTGGCAGCTCAGCCCTCCTGCACATACCTGCCCTGCTCTGAAACCAGTCACGGGCTGCTGCAGCGCAGACACGTTCTGTGCTCTCCCTCCCCCCACCCACATCATTTGGATTCACATAATCAAGCGTCTTGCAGCTGAAATTGCTCATAGAAAAATAATTTTAAATTGGTTCATTAATGCTCATTTGCGCAGAATTCTTAAATATGATAAGAACATGAGAGCGAAAGAGAAAGGATCTGAGCGAGAGTAGGAGGATGTTGAAAGCAACTTTCCTGTAATTGTAAAATCTTGTGTCTAAATATGTTTAGATAATGTGAAAAGTCAATTTAGGAAGCTAGGATACATAGAACCACAGCAAGGGAGGAGATATCTGAGAGAGTGCAGACATCCCATGCTTAAGCTTTTTAGTTCCCCTGGATGGTACAGGATTCTGATTTGGTGCAAAACTGAAGTATCACCACAACAGTCAGAAGCTGCAGCTTGCAAATGGAGAAATGGAATGAGAATGGTGCTTTTCATAAATAAGCTCATCATTCACACCCCCATCTCTTTTTGGCACAGGAGAGGGAAAAATAACAGGCAGTGACTGCTCAAATTGTGCTGAATTACACAAGCTGAGGATCTTTGTATCATGTAAGGTCAGTGGATCTGTGCTGTTGCATATCAGCAAAGGATCTGGCCCTGGAAATGCATCAGCAGAGAGGTGTTAACCACTGTGGCAGCTGAGAGATGAGCTGCTATGGCAAGAGTCCATCCTGTCCAGTTGTTCTCTTATTCTACATCAAATTTTACCAGCAATTCTGTGAGTGCAGAACACTGTCCATTATGGAGGCTATAGACTCCTTGGAAAGAATAAAACTGCTGAAACACATCTAATTGTCCAGTACCTTAACAAAGAGGTGCTCTGGCAATTACTTCCTGAGTTAGCCACTGATCAACTTACACCGTGAAGCATGAGGATTGATAGCTCCTGTAATTTTATTTAATAAAGATCAATTTAAATAGTCTGCCTTAAAAACAAAAGGAAGGTTAATGAAGGTAGAGTCTTAAATTATATAGATCACAGCTCTGATTTTCATGCTAACAGAAAACAGATCAATGGAAACTGTGCAGTATAATTGGAAATGTAAGAAAACTGAAAACAGCCATACTGTGGAAAAGGTAATAAATACTGCTGGCAGACTGGAACGGGGGCTATCAGAGGAGGCTAATACTGAACACAAAAAGATGAACAAAAGTCTCGCCAGGGAAGAGGCAGGAGAGGTCAGACTGCAATTCAATCAATGGGCAGCGTGGGCTCTTCTGTATTACTTTGCCAAGTCCTATCAGGAGCTGTAGTGCACCAGAGTCCAGATCAGACCTGATTCACCATTCAAGTAGTGAACCTCTGAAAATAAGCACACATCCATCTTCCCAGAACATCAGAGTTAGGCTGGGGAACTCTCTCACTCCCGACACAATTGTGTTCCCAGGACTGAAGGCTCCAGCGCTGCAGCAGGGGCTGGGGAGGAGAGGGAGAGCAGCACCTTTGATTTGGGGTAAAATTCCACAACTATTAAAATTGTAAAGTAGGTATGCCTTTTATTGCAGTGCTGGGCACATGTCGGGCAGCTCCTGAAGGCCATGTGCACCCAATGTGGTCCTGAGCCTGGAATAGATCTGGTTACATGTTACATGTGCATCAGGTCACACAACACGCCTGTACACTTTCATAACCTGTCCCTGCTTCTTATGGCAATGAGCTCGATGGTCATTAGCATCTGCTGTGAGCGTGTGCAGTGCCTCCTGCTGGTCGTGGGCAGGGGTCTCAGGATGAAGTAAACGAGTCTTCCTCAGGATTGAACTCGTCACCTTGCTTCCTTGCGCATGCCCCCTGGTCCCGTGGTCTTAGTCCAAACTTCGAGGCTGGTTTTGGCTGGTTTAGGGGTCCAAGAGTAGTAACCAGGTCAGGGTTGATTCTTCTTTTTCAATAGTTTGGCATCATCCCCCTATCCTCCCATACATCCTTGCCCTTTCCCTGGCCAGCACAGCCAATGTTGAGCAAGCACATACATTGTTTTGCAAGCAGCTGCGATGTTTTGCAATACTAGAGATCACCCCAAAAATCTGTCAACAATTAACCCTAAAATCTAAGCCCCTTGTATCACCCTCGGGGCGAGGAGAGGCAGAGCAGCATCCTCAGGGTGAGGGGCTGCCCAGGGCTGTGCTCCCACCTGCAGCAGTGCAGGTTAACATCCCTCCGTGTGACTGCTCAGACATGTAAACTGCTTTGGCAATTAAGGGGGCACGTGGGTGTCATGGGTGGCTTTGGCACACCATGACCACCACAAGGGTGCCTGGCTGCTGGGGGAATATTCCTGCGTGCAGCTAATGAGGTGCCTCGTTAGCAGAGTGCAGAGCCATTGATCAGACTCTCACACCCAGGCACAGGAACCACACGTGTGTTTGTCCTGTGCTACATTTCTCCCTCTTCAAGGATGTGCCCATAATAGTTTAAGTCATCCTGCCCTGAAAAGTAGAGGAACAGTGCTGGGTAATTACTAATCAAATGAGCCTTCTGTCTGTCTGATAAACTGGGCAAAGCTTATATTTCTGGCTTGTGGAGAAATCTCATACTGAATTGGATTGTAACATTCATTACAAGTGGTCTTTGGAGAGCTTGGAGAAGTCCTTTAAAGTCTCATCAAAGCAATCCACAATATAGAGATGATTGTCCCATTTTTGTATTAGCAGACACCTAAATAAATGCCTTCATAAAATGAGAAATTATCTTTATCAAGGGGATCACTGGAGTGCCAGGCACTAGGGTGTTTCTAGGGGTTTTTTTTGTGACAGAGAGATAAATCAGCATGGGCAAACTTCAAAAGGTTAATGGCTTAGAAGAGCATAGCATGTGGTATGGCTATCTCCCTGGCCTCAAGGCAGGAAATAGCATGGGATCAAACCCTCCTATTAGTATTTCAGCATAGACAACCCACACCTGACTGTGTGAAAATCAAGCAGACTCTTAATGCTCAATCATGTATTTTCTGATCACAGCAATCAGTCACGGATCAAGTTTAGACACAGTATTTGGGTTTGTTCTAATTTTATCTGGAGTAGATGCTCGAGAGTTCCTCTGTTCCACACATACACCAACAGCCTCGTTCTTTACTCTTTACCACCCAACTCCAGGCATGGGTTCCCACTGCAGATGGGTACCTACATGAGGGACTTTCTTTTTTTCAATCTCTTTACTCTCTGAGGTGTGTAATATGAAAAACTCAGTTGTCACCACTCCACAAACCCCAAGTATCTTTTGTGTGTTAGCCATCCACAATATCCCCCCCTGCCCTTGCATGAGAGGTAGCCAAAGCTTGAAATAAAATTCAATGTATGCTAGTTACATCAGTCTACTGCAGCTGCAGAAATACTGCTTCATCTTTTTACTGGTTATGGATGTTGATAAAGAATGCAGATGTTTCCAAAGTACTGAGACAAGCTCAAAACACAGCTGCCTTTGGATCTTGACTCTGCCATCACTTGCTGTTCAAGGACTGTCCAGACTTCAGTTCTGGGATGTAAACTTCCTCAGAACATCCTGCTCTTTTATTTCAAGGGAAAAGAAATTCACATCT
Source organism: Daphoenositta chrysoptera (assembly GCA_013397915.1). Classification (NCBI taxonomy): domain Eukaryota; kingdom Metazoa; phylum Chordata; class Aves; order Passeriformes; genus Daphoenositta; species Daphoenositta chrysoptera. The sequence continues at coordinate 7,416 of VZRO01007383.1, forward strand.
GAGGTAAGGGAGATTTTGTCTTTCTCCTCCCTGCTTGTTCTGATTAAGTCTCATTAAGTGCTTTTCTGCCTCTTGTTGTAATTTTAAAAGTCATAATCCCCCAAACTGTATGCAAGCAGCCTAGAAATGCCTCCTCAGCCTGGCTGCCTTTACTGTCAGGGGAGAGAAATGAGCACCTGCAGAGCAGAGTCAACACCTAGAATTACAGAAAACCAGTGGAAAAGCCAGAGAGTGGGGGAATTATCTTCTGCTTGCTTTAGTCAGTGACAAAAGGCTCTGCATTATATCATCTTCTCTTAGAATACTCCTGTTCTTACCTGTTGGCTGTTTTCCCACTGCTAGGCAGCTGGGTAAGTTTTTCAGGAAACAAAACTTAAGCATTCAACCACAGGAGGACTTTGCCTTGTTCTACATGTTTCATCTAAAAATTATCTGTCTGCACCTAATCTTGACACAATCATACTCCTACAGGCAATAGAGAACACCTCAAACTACTACTCCTTTTTAAGAGGGTACCCAAGAAGGACAATATGAATAACTTTAAACAAAAAAATTTAATGCACATTGACACATACACATAAATAGATATATTCCTATAGATATGAGGGGTTTTACCACTCTTCCTGGCAGAACCATGCAGTCAACTTGAGCGTGGTAGGCTCAACTCCTCTCAGGCCTGAATAAATCAATGGCAGAAAGTGCATTAAAGTGAAAAGTGTTATTCTGGTGCTAGGCAGTGCAAAAGCAGTGAGAGCCAACTCATTCTGACACATCTCTGTCTGCTGTCCAGGCATTATATCTTCTTATATGGGTGAATCCTAATGGCTTTAATCCTTTCTGACTTCCAGCACTGCACACTTCAGCAGTGGGGAGAGGGGTACAGGGAATTCAGGATTTGGGCTGCCAGCCAGAAGGATGTCCCACTCCTCAGCCAGTTCTGTTTATTCTGGCATGCTGCTGCCACTTGTGCCCTCTCAGAGCATCTAAAAAGGTTCCTACTACATCTACTCAGTGTTAATTCTTTACCAACACCAGCAGATGGACAAGTGTCACTCTCTAGCCCTCTCTTTTCTACTTCTGTATGTTTCTGATTATTGGCACAACTTCTCCAGAATATGTCTTGGAAACTTTCAGCATTTAACTTTCTCAGCCTGTCACCTGGTCTTGTCCCTTCAGAGCCATAAAAGGAAATGACTGCTTGAGGGGCAGAGCTACGTATATCATCCAGAGTGTATCATGGTTAGGTGGATGTAGTGAAAAAAATGTATCTGTGTGGAGGAGGGCTGTCTTTCAACACATCCTTTTGCCAGGAAAAAAAAAATATGGCAGTTGGGCTTCTGAAAAAAAAGAAGGAGGAGGAAAAGAAGCTAATTAGCTGTGTAAGTCAGCTCTGAAAAAGTAAATAGAGAAATAAAGCAGTTAATGCTCGGATGCACTTTAAATCCCAAGGCTGCTTCCTTGCTCTTACATGTATGTGTTTAATAATGCACAAGTTCCTCACTTGCTGTGTTCCTGTGCTACACCCCAAACTCTGGGGGAGTCAGAGGACACAGCATCTCACCTGAGACCTTGCAGTGGCCCTGGAAAACTCGCCAGGAACAACCCTGAATCTTGTTAGAAAAGCCCAGCAGAACAGAGAAACACCAAGCTCTCAAATTAGGGCATCTGTGTCCCTCTCTAATCCACATGTCCCTCTCTGCACTGACAAATATTTGATTACCTAACTAATTTGCAGGGGTAGTCCATCCTGAAATATGCTTTTCCATCGCATTTCCCTCTATTAATAATCAGCTGGCCTGGGAGATCATTTGCTGTTTGCAATGTGGAGATAAGTGCATATTCTGGACAAACAGCTTGTTAAGAAAGACTTTTAGGTCTGGCCTCGTTGCTAGGAAACTGGAAAAGCTACTGGAAAGCTGCTTGAATGTGGTGGAGTGTATTGCTGGCAATCAGTGTCACTTGCCCTCGGTGATAGCCTGCAGCCTTTAAAAATACTGAAACATAGCCCGATGCCATCACATTAGTGTGAGGTGTTGGGAGGATGTGCAGTTAATTAAATGGCCGATGTTTGCATGTTTGGAGCTCAGGAGCCCAGTAAATACCATCATTTAAAAGGCACTGGAGGAATGTTTAAGACAAAATAGGTTATATGTGTTGCTGGCCTGGCTCATTAAAAGTCAAGGCTGATCAAGGTGTGAGTTTGCAGCAGGGTGGCAGAAATCTCTCATCCACTTTTGCAATACTGGCACAGCCCCTCAGTGTCACATCCTGTTTGGATTTGGTTCCTAATTGGAGCCTGGGAAGTTATTTTGGCAGCTCTCCTCACCTGGAGTCACTGTATTCCCCATTTATGCATCGCCAGGTCCTTCTCTATGGGATGCATGTATACCTTAATCTTCTTACTCTGTGTCCCCTTAAGCTCAATAAATCCCCAGAGTAACTCCAGTTGTCAAGAGACACGTTCTGGTGTGGCACTGGGAGTATGAGGGAACATGGGGATGAAAATTTCCATGTGCCCTGAGCGGGCATTGGTGGAAACTGTGAGCACAGCAAGCAGCACCCCCAGCCACGAGTCCTCAGGACAGGCTGGAGGATGTGTTCACCAGGGATCCCACACCCCTGAGCCCGGCACAGCCCTCGGGGTAGGAGCTGCTGCAGCAGAGGAGGCAAAGCCCTTGACACCCTCTGAACCATCAGGTATTCTCTGGGGTTTTGTGTGAGAGCACCTTTTGTCCCCTACGCCAGGCTGCTTCCCGGCAAAGTGAGCAAAGGGACTTTTCATTGCAACTTTTCCACCTCTCTGGAAACCTTCCTTGCCTGGAATTTAGGTTATGGCTATTTTTTCTTGCCTTTCTGTAGTACCTCAAACTCTCCAGGACTTTCTCTTCACAGAAGCTGTCGGGTGGCTCTGAAGTGCTGCTTCTTTCTTTGCTAACCAAGAGAGAAGCACAATTGAAAATAAAAGCCACAGTTTCCACATGGAAGATCAGCATTTTTTCAGACTAGTTACAGCACCTCAGATTGTTAACCAATAACACTGTTTCAGAGATTCAATTGCTTTATGACGGGGACTGGCATGACCAAGGATTTCTTTCCAGTGCCAAGACCATAATTTGTGATTTAATTAGACAGTGATTTTTCAGCCATTCTTACTTTGGGGATCCTGACTACTTTTCAAGCAGAGGTCTTCGGACTCTTCCTCCCCACCCCAAGGCACATAAATGGCAGCTCAGCACCCCAGAACTAAAGAATCACTCCATAAAAGCCACCCAAAACTGATGACAACCTTTCTGAGGGTGGAAAACACACTGTATACATCAGCAGATAAAACTTTATATGGATTCTTCCCCTGCCTGCAGGAGTGGAGGCACTGCACCCACCCAGGCTGCCTCTGCTCCTCTGTGGCTTCTGCCAGAAAACTTGGAGCTCGGTGTCATGAGCTCCCCTCCCTTGAACGAAATTAAGGCTTTATTGCTGAGGAAATGAAAACAAAACACAGGTGCCACGCAGTAAAAGGAGATATGAGGAGGGAAAATGTGGGATTCAAGGGTGCAATAAAAGTGTTTACAGTTGTGCTGTCTGCTCTTAGGAGTGAACATCGACAAAGACATAGAGCAAGAGGAGGCAGGAGAGATTAAGGTGATACCAAATACTTGAAGTGATCCAGCATCACCACTGAGGGGTCCTCAGCTGTGGTTTAGCAGAACAAGGGATGTAAATCCATGTGGTTTGTTTACTCAGAATCAAGGTGGTGCAACTGTAATAGACTTCTCTGTCATCTTCCAAGCTTTGCCTAGAAAAACTCTCTCCCACAAAATCAAATTTATCCTCATAGAAGTTGTGAATGAAGACTTGCATGAAGGGAAACTGCTGATGCCCTGAAGGACTTCACTCATTTTTTTTGGTGGTTCTCTAGAAAATTCATGTAAAAAAATGTCATCACTTCAGGGCATAATAAAGTGCCCCCTGTGCACAGCTCCTACTGCCAATGCTTTGTCATCTGAGAGGCCACTGCTTCCTCAACCCTGTGCTGATACTGTGGAAGGACAATACCAGGTGTATAATTTCATCAGAGGTCTCACCTCACCCATATAAACACCCTACTTGAAACTTATATTCCTGACTGTGTTGCCCATGTGCCTCCAGCCTTCCTTCAGTGTAACGTGGTGTGTTTGAACTGAAATAAAACTGTCAGTATTCACTCTGCTCCCTTATCTCTGCCTTGTGGCCAGGCTTTCCCTCACCATGGAGTCTGGGAACTCAGTGGTCATTAATAGACACTGTCACTACAATGGCCCTGAAGGGAGGTGAGGCAATTCCAAACCATTGCATGGACTGGGCACGCAGGCCCAGATTTATCCCCTTCCCCAGGGTCAGGCAGAAAGCTGACTGCTGTCTGAAGGCTGGTATTCAAAATACTTGAGTATTATCTTCTTTCAGGGCTATTTTTAAAAGGTTGTGATCTCTTGCACAGCCAGGAGGGGAAGGGTGGGAACAGAGACCGTGAAAGAGCCAAGAAGATGATTCTCACCCAGTTTTCTGCTGGAAGCAGTGGCTTCAAACTCTGTCCTCTTTCCACCTCCAAGACTCCAAACTAAGGAAAATCAAGGATTCTCTAGGTAATAGGGACACTGTGGGGGCTTGCCTGGCCTTGTAATTGTCCAGTTCCTTCTCCCAGTCACTGCTGAGCAGGACAGAGCTGGTGGTCCCACAGCAGAGCTGGCACCACCACGGCTCACCTTTCCCCACATGCCCTGTCCTGCTCAGCAATTTTTCCATGAATTTATCTGAGCAGCTCTTCATGGTTTGTGCTGTGAAGATCAAAGATGAGGTGTCCAGAAAAAAAAGCTCACAGTTACCATGAGGCCTGTCTCTCAACATGCTGGGAATAGAAATGTGGCAATCAGACTTGGGGATGAAATCATATTGGACATGCTGGCTTAATCTCTAAAATATGAAATTGTATGGAAAGAATTACAGCTAAAAAGCATTTTACATTTTAGAAAGCTGTTCTGACCCATGCTGGATCAGGAAAGAGAAGGAGAAGAGGGGAAAAAAAAAAGCCTGTGGGATGCAAAAGATTATAGCCAGTTGGGTTAGGGAAAAAAATCTATCATCAAATTAATAGCCTCTTGCTCCTGTACTATGGAGCATGATTCTGTTTGAAAAAGAAAGGTCTGAGATGGCTTATTTCAATTCTCAGGATCAGATTATTTGCTGTTTGCAAATATCTGGATGTTACTTGCAAATCCTCCCCAAAGCTTCATGTATTTTAGCCCAACTCATACATTCATTACACAATCAGGTTTAGGTGGGATACAGAGCAGGACTGAGTTGGCTGCTCTCCCAATACACCTTCATTTAGCCAGGCCACCAGAGAGCAGAAACAACAGGCCATGGACAGCCAGCTGCAAGAGATAAAGTACAAGTAGAATAAATGAAGAAACATGCAATTTGTGCGTTGCTTGTTGGAAAACATCTGCAATTCAATGAATATTTTCTAATGCACACCCAAGAACAGATTCTCACCCTCCTGTACTCTGGGTTGCAAAGCAAGACAAAAAGTTTGGGAAGTTCTATATTGTTCCAATGTTATCATGAAGAGAAGACTGATGTGATAAGGACAGTGATGTTGAACGATGCCACACTTGGTGGCACACCTTGAATTTCTTCTTTAACACAAAACCAGGACAGATTGTTGTAACAATGCTTGAACTTTGTCTTCACTATATGGCAAAATTTTCTAACCCAGAGATTAGAGAGCCCTTACACTCAGCAGCAGAACTTTGCTCACTTCATTGTTCAGTGTTGTGTCAAGCAGTAAAAATAAACAAAGGTTAGTGCTTGGCTTTCAGGGTCAGAGCTGGTTTTGGATGTCACATCCAGAAAGATTTTTCCTGAAATACTTGTAAACTATGCAAAGACCATCACATGGCAGGTTTTGGAATAAGGTTTCTTTAGTGTGTGCCCAACCCTGGCCCAGGAGGGCTGGACTGACCCTTTGGGCAGGGAGCCCCTGGGAGCAGCCCAGGAGGGAGGGCTGGGCTTTGTCCGTTTGGTGTTTCACTTCTTCCCAAACGCTGATTTCTGATTGCAGGATGATTTATCCATCCCACCCCCCTTGTCCATTGTGCTGAATCAAACACACACCAGCCTGTGGACCCCTCCCCAGCCACGTCCATCCCTGCTGCTGCTTTAGCACAGCCTCTGTCCCCTTCCCACCCAAAATCCCGCTTGGCCGGCCGGGAGCCCACCTGCCCTGGGAGCCTCAGCCCTCTGGTGAGCCGTGAACACGGCCCCGTGAGCTCCTGGCTGGGGGGAGGCCGTGCCAGACACTCGGCCAGGCTCAGCAGGAAGCCAAGTTCATTAACGAGGAGCAGGAAGCTCCGTGGGTCAGGATATCAACACTCGCAGCACCTGCAGGGAGCATTATCACTTAGCAGCCTCATATCTCACCGCGCTCTTTCTTTCGCAGGCTCCCGCTCCCTTCTCCTCACACAACAGCCTAAACACACTAACAAGACAATTGGCAAAATGTGCCAAAAAGTGTTCATAATTTGGATGAATTTTCAGGGGTTTTCTGGCCAGGCTGGTGAGAAGACAGAAAAGACAACAAAGGTAAACAGTAAGTGAAACACATTTGGGCTAAAACCTGTGTATTAGGTCAAAAAGGAACAAATCTCTGCAGGATCCCAGGGGGAGATTATATTTTATTGGTGTTTTTATGTACAAAGGGAAAGGTTAATAGAAGGTCTGAACAGAAAGGTTCATAGAAAATTGTCATCTGTTTGTGTTTTCTTTTTGAAGTAATAGTTTGCAGGAGCGAAGGGAGGAGGTAAAACAGTAAAGGCCAGAGGTAAATTGAAGGTGGAACAGTTTGGAAGAACTTTGACAAAACCACTTAAAACTGAGAATGCAGATTTGTCAAGACTGAAATGATGTCAAGACTGAAATGCAGTCCTGAATTATGCCAGTTTTTGCCAAAATTTAGTTGTGGAGCAAAGAAAACGGGAAGGGAGGAATGCTAAAGTTGAAAATTGGTTTTTGTTTTGGAGGAAAGAAAAGAGGAAGGGATGAGTGCTAACATTGGGAATAAAAGATTTTTATTTTTCTTCTCCAAATGAATTTTCAATTAGATCAATTTTCCTGATTGAGATGACCTAATAGGTTGTTTATAAAATAACAATGAATTTCAAAACAAACAGTGCTGATCTAGAAGGTTTAAATTAATCCTAAAGGAATCCCTGTGGAATGTTTTCTTTTGTAAAGAGTGGTGTCATTTTCCATGGCTTGGTTTTAAGCCAGACTGGAAACAAAGCTAAAAAAAGATGATGCTGGGCAAAGCACAATTTCCATCATTTGTCCAGTGATGGTCTCTGTGTGGAGCAAGGCAGAAGGAGGCAGCTGCTGGGTCTGAGCTCCCCTCCAGTCTGGTCTCAAGAGCAAATAACTCTCATGTAAAAGGGCTTGTTTTAATTTTGATTTATGTTTTGTTTAACACAAAGTCTGTTGTACTGATGAGACCCGAGGTCCTCCTAACACAGCATTCAGTCCCAGCAGTGGCTAGGAGAATGGATTTTTTCAGGGAAGAGAGATAAAAACCAATTTCTGGATAGAATGATTTTTCCTATCATGTCAACTCAGTGTGGCAATGAGCCCTTTAGGAATTCCAAGGCCAGGTTGGACAGGGCTCCGAGCAACCTGGTCTGGTTGAAGGTGTCCTTGCCCATGGCAGGGGCATTGGAGTGAGATGGTTTTTAAGGTATCTTCCAAACCATTTTATGGTTCTCTGATTCTCCGATTCTCTGATTCTTGTTTCATTGTTCGGCACATTTTTTAAAAATTGGGATGTAATGGAAAGCCATCAACTAATGTAGGCGTCCTGCTGGGCTCTGAGGATGTCTGTGCTGAAGAGGAGGAGCAGTTTGGGTAGTCAGTGCACGCTGCTGTGTCTGCAGAGCATTCCCAAGATTGACAGCAGACCCCTTAGGCTGAGCAGGAAGGCAGGAGCAAGGGTGAGCTGCAGCAGCATCCCTTCCCTTCCCGGGGTGAGGCAGGGGAGGGCAGGGAGGCTGTGCCACAGCCCACAAGGCTGCTGCCACCTCCCAGCCCAGTACATCCCCTCCCAGGCCTCAGATGTGAGGAACATAACAAACACAAAAACTATTTCTGAAGTAACAGAATTTAGGTGGTCCTTTGTGCTGGACTACATCCCTTTCTCAGGGTTTATGAAATATATTTCCTCTTGGGCTGGGGAAGCTAGTCATCATTTTTCTCTTTGGGATGTGTTTGACACTTAACCTGCCTTAAATCTATAGTCAAGCTCTAAACTCGTCTTGCCGTACACAGTTTCCTCCTAACACAAATGTCTTCAGCCTGGAATTGCAGTGAGATGCTCAAGAATATGTTTTTGTTGGTCAGGCAGCATTTGCTGAGGGTCTGCAAGCAGGGCTGTTTGTTCTCATGTTTGACAGAGGCATGTGCATGGGACAAGATAACAATTAATCTTAGAAATTAGAAGCCTTAAGAAGATGTGCTTTCAGTGAACTTAAGGATATGACTTGCCAATTCATCATGGTGTTCCTGTGAATGGAAGCTGTACTCTGTGTTTCTAAGATGTTTTACACAATTTTCCAGGACACTGTGTCATATCAGCAGAAATTCAACATTATGCAGCTCTTAAGCAGCACAATTTGACACTTCCTTTCAGCTTTAAAGAAAGTAGCATCGGTTCTTCTGATCCTGATACTTGCCAATAAATCAGGACAAGCAGGCTTAACCAAACTATAGATACAGCAGTTTGCTGCTGGCTATGTTACTCACCGAGCTTTTCAATATATATTCACATGGAAACAGGATGCTCTTCAATTAGTTGGGAAACTGCATCAAGAGGAATGGTGAGATGTTGAGCACGGATATTTATCTGATCATTATCAGGAGTGCAGGTAGCTGGAAAACTTGTGAGAAATAATGACAGGCTTGCAATTGAGTTTGAACAGAGAACACATTTGAACGTGAGAACATAACCACTTTGGTCTTGGAAACATGGAGAGAATTGCCATGGAGAGATTAGACAGTCTCAATAGGTGGGTAGGTGAGTAGGTAGAGAGAAAGGAACAGAAAGAAACCTGAACAGAAGCAGGAGAGAAATTAGGCTAGTGAAATAAAAGGTGGGTGTAAATGCCATTTCAGGGCTTTCCTCTGGTAGAACTCAGAGCACTTAAAAAAAAAAAAAAAATCAGAGTTTTCTCTACAAGAAGAGCTGCAAAGGCAGGAGGAGAAAAATGTTTGCCCAAAAGGGCAGTGCTGGAATGAGGAGCAGGATCAGGACGTGCTGGCTGTGTTGCTCAGCCCCACAGTGCTCTGTGAGGATGATGTGGAGCACATTTAGGGGAAGGGAGCGCTCCACAGGCAAACAGGCAAAATATTTCTTAGTGAAACTGCTCTCTGAGAGCCCAGCACAGTAACTCATCTGAGGGAGGGCGGCGGGGAACTGCCACGGCGGGCTCACTGAGGGAAGATAAGTTGTTGTTCTCCAAGACAGATCATCCCCCAGCTGTCCATTGCACTTTCTGCCTGAACTGCTGCCGTCTATGGAGAATGTCAAGTCCTTGGGGCCTCGTCTCCCTGCATCTCCCACATGAGATCCAGGGCCTGGCAAGCACCGTCCCAATAAATTATTGTTATTGCAAGGAAGGGAACAGGCAGGGAAAAGACTTTTCGGTGATCCTAGCAACATTCTGCCTCCAAAAGGAACATGTCGTGGGAGAATTTCAAAATGCTTCCAGGAGCCGAGAAGGCAGATGCACGTTGGAAACCTTTGAAGGAGATGAATAGCAGGAAGCATCTCTAAAAGACCCACAGCGGCATTACTGCAGAAAAACCAGCTGCAAAATGAGGTAATGACTCTTCAATACTCTCCAATATGCTGGCACAAGTCCTCTGCGTTTCATCTCGCTATCTATCAATGTAGCATTAGAAGGTTTTAAAGTGTTTACAAGTGGATGCAGGGTTGGTCTGCTGGCCCCGTGGGGATGCTGACCCCTCTTTCCAGAGGAGGCACGACAAGGCAAAGGTCATCCTTCTCCGTGCACTCAATTACGAAGGAACCAGACCCCACTGTGATTTTTTTCCCCGAGAGAGTCTCCTCCTGGGAACTTACTCTAAAATTGTCTCCTGCCACATTTTTCTTTTCTCCTCGGATATTAAAAAATAATTAAAGGCAAAAATATAAGAGCAGAGAAAGGCTGGGGGCGGAGGAGAGATGGCAGGGAAGCCCTGTCCCTCAAGAGCGGAGCAGCACGCACAGAATCACTGCGGCTCGATGCACAGATGACATCCTGGTCTGTGCAGGACCTGAGCCGGCTCTCCCGGAGCAGCGCAGCCGGGCAGGGCGGGCACGTCCCGCTCCTTCCCTGCCCCACTGCACGGGGGATGTCTGCCGACAGCCAGGGCAGGATAGGGCCCTCTGCAGAGGAAACCTCAGGAAAATAAGCTTCCGAAGGGATCGACTCAAGCAAGTGCCTCTTCTTCGTGCGAAAGGGAGCTTTCTGCATGCAGGCAGCAGCAGGATAGATGGAGACCTGTCAGAAAGTGATGCATAGGCAGCTAAGTGAAGCTCAAGCATTCATAAAGAAACAATGTTATCAAAGATGAATAGCTTGAAAACTGCTTTTAGGAACATTTACACAGGGTTTCACCTCCTGGCAACACAGAAACGTCAATGCTGCTCGGGCTGACTCACAGCAGTGCAGGAGAGCTCTACAGAAGGCTCCCGCTCTCCTTTTTCCTTCCGCACCAAGGTCTGTGCAGAGGTGTGTGTGTGTGCAGGGCGGGGATGCTGCACCGAGGAATCGCCCGAAATTGGCTCAGAGAGGAGTTGTTTTCAGAGTCCTTGCCATGCTTTATTAGTGTGGAAATTCAATAATCTCATTAATTACAGAAAAATAATGTAAGGTGGATCTGCTGGGCTCCTGCACAATTTGAGCTCTCCTTCTGTGGGTAATTGCCAATGACATGTCTGAGAGAAATATCACAATGATACATAACAAAGGGCAGCACAGCTTTACAGCATAGATCTTGTTGCTATGGGAACTTGTCTTTGCTCCTATCCCAGAGCTAGATGATTTATGTATGTGCAAGAGTTCCTTTATTTTAGGGCTTTTGCAAAAAAGAAAAAACCCTATCAGATCTCTATCCACATCTATCCATCCGGTTATCTATCGAGTTATCTAATAATTCTTTCTTTATTATAATTACCTGTCTATTATAATCTTTATCCATGGCCTCATTCTTCCAAATATTCTACTCTCTATCTACTTTTGGGGACCAAGATACAAGACAAGCTGAGGGAAGAAAAGAAATGTGGACATCAGTTACTCTTTGTGCTGCCTGGACGTGACTGCTGTTCAGGAGCAGAGACAAAGCAGCCGAGCCACGAGCCACGAGCCTCCCCTGCCCCAGAGATGCTCTCCGTGCCCACATGCAGCAGCACAACAAAAGCATCTCTCTCATCCCTGGGGCATAAAGGGAATGCTGGAGCAAGAAAAACCCTCAGATCTCACTCCTTGTGAATGGTGAGAGAGCACAAGGGTCACCCACAGCTGTGCTGGGTATTGAAGGTGGAGCTCTGGGAGGAAATGCTGAAAGTCCTGAAATAACTCCCCAAAAGACTGAAGCTGGAGCATAACTCCCATTAACTTTGGTCTGTTCATCCTGGGTGGCGTGAAGATTGGCTTAAAGGTGAAAACACAATATTTCAATTCAGAAACAGGCACCTTTGGCTGCAGCTGTTTGCTGTCTTTGCATTTCATAATTTGTTAAACATTTCTTAAAAAGCTCTTGGGTCCAGATATACTTGAGGTTAATAGGAGATCTTTTTTTCTCTGGTAGGATTCTGTTAGGTCCATTGGTTGCTCCAGTGGGACCTTGTACATTACCTGTGCATTAATAAGAAACTACTGAGAGGTTCTCACTCAAAAATTAGCATCTTGCAATCTCAGGAGACCCATCAAAGAAGATGTTCAATTTCTGGTGTGCACACAGGTTTAGAAGATTTTGAGACTCAAAGCTGGCCCTGGCAGCTTCTACCTCTGAATTTATTTCATTCCACATTGCCTCCAGTGATACGAAACTGCTTTAAACACGTGCATATTCTTTTGTAGAGTATTTAATGTAACAACTTGCAGGTTCAAGATATGATACAGGCAAGCTGGCCAGCAGCTCTGTTCTGGTCCAGGTTCATCTTTAAATCAATCAAAACAAGAGCCTGAGAAGCCACCTGACACTTCTGTTAAGTCACAACAGTATGTAAAATGCAAGCTTGCTCTGATTTTGCCACATGCTGTAGCATTACTCAAGGCTATTATTTTACTGGGAGAATGAACATGATGCCCATGACTTTGTTCACTCAATGGCTGGAAACAATCTTCTTCTATGATGTATCAGAAAGTCAGGGCTTTCAATTTGCAAGGAAAAAAATAATCACGCGAACCACTTGATCTTGAAAAGAAAGAAAGTGAAATTCCATATTTATGAGAGTTCTCTTTCAGCCTGGAAATTCACTGATCAGTGAAACCTCACTTTGCAGGTTCAGGGAGCTGATTACACTCCTGATCTAATCAGTTCCTTGCTGCATGGAAGCCTCCTCCACACAGACCTCCCTCTTGACTTTCCTTCCCCCCAGCCCCGTTGTGGCTGAACCGTGGCGCTGCCAAAGTGCTGAATCACGAGATGGAATCTGCTGTGAGGGTCCCACTGATAAGACAAGCCTCCTGGCATTGGGAGCACTCTTGCTCTGTAATTTCTCAGGTCCTCATGATGTGGATGGCACACTCGCAGAAATCACTGTCCTAATTCATGTTGAAGATAAAAGTTAATCCCTCGGCACAGCTGATCAACTCTTCATACCAGGGCTCCTGATCCACCACGAGTCTGTAGCCAAGAGCAACAGCTCCCTCCTCCCCAGCTCCCTCCCTCACCCTGAGTTTCAATTCCTTAAAGCTAATCAATATCCTTATTAATGTTCCAAAATCAATTATCCTAATAAAGCCTGGAGGGAGCTGAAGGGTTGCTATTCAGCACTCACCTTTTATTATCCCGACTGTTTATTTCCCCATTGATAGAACTGTCTGACTTTATGACAGATTACGGGTGAAACTGCAGCACTCAACACACTTGTCAGCCCTAGAGATATGTTGTGTTATTATTACTATTTCGAGAGCCTTTTGCTTACATTTCCTGGTTGTATGGATGCTTTAGAAAGAGTCCCTGGCCTCGCTCTGCTGGAATAGGATAGGGAGTGCTGCAGCTCCATGCTGCACATCAAACGGATAATAATCTGTTCTATCTATTCAATTATAATATTGCCCCAGGCCATGGCACTCTGTTTATGCAGCAGGCAATGCTCTGTGGTCTGCAGCAGGATTGCAAGACACGAGCAGGGGAGATCACCTCGTGTCATCCACAGCAAATCCGGTGAAGGTGCCTTCAGAGGCACGATCCCAAAAGCATCGGGGGAGAATGGCAATGCTCCTGCAATTGAACCCCTCTGTTCCGTGCAGAAGCTGTGTCAAGAGCCTGGAAGAAAGACTGCAATTCCTGCAGCAGTGCAGCATCCCAGGGGCAGGGCAGCTCAGGGCAGGGGCAGAGGCAGCGCCGTGGGAGGGCAGCAGCTGGAAATGCCGAGTTCAGTCCCTGGGAGCCGGGCAGGGCTACAGGTATATTTAAAAGAAATTCAACCACATGGTTTTTTCTTCCTTCCTGGGCTTATTGATCAACCATTTAAGAGTAGGAGAAGAAACTCCAGGTCAGGTTATCCTCCAAGATAGTTCCAGCAAGGTGCTGAGGCAGGAAGTGACATGAAAGCCTATCAATGAAATCAGCCCTTCCTGAGTGCCCTCCTTCACCTTGCGTGCAGTGCCCACCCTGGCAGCAGCCTCTTCTGCTCTCCAGCACCCAGGGAGCCTCTGGCCAGCAGAGCTGGGGCTGGGAGCACTGGGAATGTGGCCTTTGGTTGTGCAGCCTCTCCCTGGGCTGGAACACATCTATTCCCTGCCTCCATCTCCAGACTATTAGCTCCCAGGGAAACTCCTCTGCTTATCTTTGGAGGAAGGTGTCTGAAAGGCTTCCCTCTGACAGTCTTGGAACAATTTCTATGCCCCATACAGTAAATCTTTTATCCACAGCATGGCAAGTGAATGGGGAGATTGACCCTGGAAGGACTGACAGCACGGCAGAGAGAGGCTTTTCTTTCTTACTGGGGCCAGTAAAGAATACATATCGCTTACTTCTTTTCAGTTAACCAGCATTAGATCAGATCATCCACACCAGTCGTTAAACTGGTAATGAGACAGGCTCCATTTCAGAGAGATTATTGCTTTATTATGAAGTGAACATTCAGCAGATGTTTTAATTCTACAGAATTCATTTCACATTATCAAGATTTCTCTCTATCTTATTTGATTTAATGTTTCTTTAGAGTGATTTGTCTCTCTCTAATGCTTAAGACCAGTGCAGTCCAATCAGGCAAATTGTCTGTATTAAAGAGTTCCTGAGGGATTCATAACAGCAATAGGACCTTTTGGGTTTTCTTCCGAAAAAGGTTTCTTCCGAAAAACCCCAGAAAATACATCCTGTGCTAATGATTTCTCTCATCCTAGTCTTCTTTTATCCCAGCCTTTCCTGCCAATATGCCCGTATAGCACAATTCCAGATAAATCAGAAATGCAGTGAAAAGTGGCATGAAAGCAGCGTCACAAGAAGAAAAAAACTTGATTGAAGTTGTGAGCTAGCGAGAGAAATGTGAGCCCATCCGAATCTGAATTAATTAAAGATTTTATTAGCATCTGATGGCGCCCCAGGGAAAAGGACTTTTTTTTTTTTTTAATCCTCTCTCTGTTTTAAAGGCAGAATATCAAGCAAAAGCATTCAAGGGTCATGCCAAAAAAAAATTTGTTTTGAGGGTGACACAGCCATCCTCCAGCTGTGCCAAACTACCAGTGATGGTGTAAACAGGGCCAAGCCAGTTGGGTATTTTTCTGCAACAAGGAACTGGCAGCCTATGCTGATTGTGAGCTCAGCTGAGTGAGAGAATCAAATGCATTATCAAATTTTGCTGTTCTTTTTTCAGTTTTTGCAGTGGAAGGGAGCCCTGAGAAGTCTGGATAGGTGAATGGGTCACACAGATCTCCTGCCCCTCTGGGTCTCACCACGTTTAACCCACTGAGGCAGCCAAGAGGAATCCTCTGCTGTGTTCCATGCTTCGGTACATTGCCTCAGTTGCATGGGGCTGGAGGTTTTGCACAAAGGACCTCAGTTATGGAAAAGGGTGGCTGGGGAGCACTTGAGGTGGAGGAATTCAAAACTCAGCAGCCCCAAAGAGCAGCGTGCGTTGCGAGCTCCACCTGAGTGCAGCAGGAGCAGCGACGCTGCCAGACCGACGCAGTGTTTGCCACTGAGCTGTGAAATCCCAGCTCCACTCCCCGGACACGCTCTGCCGAATTCAGTCGGGAGGAAGGAAGCGGATAACTCCCCCTTCCACCCCCTCTCCCTCCCTCCCCGTCCCGCTCAGAGCTTGGCCTTTATAACGAGGCATTTTCCTCCCAGGTAGGGAATCGATCCCCCAGACTCCAAAGGCACAGACTGCTGCTCACACGTCAGTAATGCTGCTGTTTGCTAGGGCAGTGATGCATTAAGGATAACCACAAAAGCAGATCAGGTATTTTAAGAAAACCAACCTATTCATAATTAATTTTTTTCAAACCAGCGTCTTGGCTCTCTGCTGCAACACTTAGCTGAGTCATTGCATGTCGTGTTCAAACGTGAATGCCAGTAGATGTGTCACCAGAGATCTTGCTTAAAATTCTAGCACAGTTATGAGCAATCAGGAGGAACAAGAGACCTGAAACTGTAGAAGGCACTGACTAAAGGTATGGCCTGGTACAAGTCACAGCTGACTGAGCCATTTCTTGGGAAACTGATTGAATTGGCCTTGGTGAGAGACTTGGGAGTGGGGCCTGTTGGGGAGAGCACCAAAAAGTGAGTGGATGCCATGTGGGGTGTGAAAGAGAAGTGTTCTTTGGGCAATGGACCTCCTGGAAAAGGCAGTTTGGGAAGCTGGAAGCGAGGAAGCTGCTCAGTGCTGGCCACGTTCTGAGAACCATGTTTTCAACCACGCTTTGCAAAGAAATAAAACCATTTGTCAAAGAAACACCTGGTTCCATTGTCAAAATCTTTAAAAGAAACCGTTTCCAAGAGATGGATTATTGGCTCACTTCTTGGACCAAAGCACAGCAATAATATGACCAAGCCATGCCAGCTATTGCCCGTTCCCCAAATTCACCGATTTTAAGCCCAAACAATGATTCATCCAAAGATTTAGACCTTAGCCTTCCTGCTTTGGACACACATGCCAACAGCAGAGAAGAGGGGACTATGCTACTCCTGAAAGCCCTCCTTTAGAGCTGTTCCCTCAAACTCCTACTCCTGTGCTGTGCCTGAGAGCCTTGACCCTTCACATCTGCCTGGATCAATCCTGGTTTGGTGCAAGGCCCCAGCACCTCACGAGAGAGGTGCTGAGAGCCAGTCCTTGTGAAATGTATTTCTCAGTTGGCCCTGGTGGACAGCACTTGTGGCAGACACAAAGGGGAGGATTAAACAGGCTCATCTACTTAAAATTAATAATCTTTATAAAAATCCCACCTCTCTTCTCCTAGACAGGAACAAAGCTGGACCAAACCCATCCTCTTCCCTGGTGTCAGAGAACGAGGGGTAGAGTCCTGGGAATTACCGTGCTGCATTGCATGAGCCAAAGGGTCGTATTTCAAAATACAGATTTTTTTTCAACAAGCCTTTGTGAAGAGAAAGGAGGGAAAGAAGGATCCCTGTAGAGCCTTGTCCTCAGCCAAACTAAACACCCATTCATGAAATCCACAGCCCAGGCCCTGAAACCACTGTTCTAAACTGCTGAGAATAAAAATAACGGGATAAAATTTGCTTTTGTGTCAAAGGATCCTGTGAGATTCTGTAGGTGGGAGCAAAGGGTAGAAGAATAAGGAAGAGTCTTGAAGATAATTATTTTTATTATCAATTGCAAACCACACATCTGGCTTAAAAACTGTGATCTGTTCAGCACCAATACTGTTGAAATATCATTTTCATTCTTGTTTTTATTATTACTATTTTTTCCACTTTCCATCTTACTTGATTCCTGATTGTTCCCCACTTCAGTAGCCTGGCTTGTTATTCTATTATCTTCCTCAAGAGGCTTTTATGTGGAATCTGTAGGAGGAGATGGAGGCTTCAAGGGGGAACTCCTGCAACAAACCCTTTTCCATTATTTCTTTACTCCATTTCATGCACTTATTTATTTTACATAATAATACACATGATAACAGTAGAAGCAGAAGAAAATAATACAGAAAGGCCAGAAAAATTAGTTATAGTTCAAGAAGCCTTAAAGTGAATGCCAAGAAATTAGCCTTGTTTTTTTTCAACATGCAAGTAGCCAGGGTGGTAAATTACTTGTCATGCTTTTGCTGGACATCTTGATTGCTTCAGTTTCAGCGGGTCTGTGGACTGCATGGAAAAGTAGTTTGCAAACAACAAAGCCACATCCTAGCACTGGTCTCAGCAGACACTGAGTGAGGTGACCTTGGCAGAAGTGCCTCTCTCCATGCCAGGATGGCTGGGCACATTTAGCAGCATTTATTTGGGACTATCAGGAAACTAGCTCCCATGCTGGCTGAGGAAAGTATCCCTGGGGGACAGAGAAGTGTTATCCCCATTTTACAGGTTGAAAGCTGAGACAAAAAATAGTTTATTTGTTTAATTTGGGGCAAAGCAAGAAACCTGTGGGAGGCCTGGGGAGCACCCTCAGTTCCCAGCCTCAGACAGATGGCCAAGCCAGCAGCACCACTGTTCTTTCACTCTGAGCTTTCAGCAACAGACAAGCATAAAGTGAATTTACTTCTGCATATGAGCAGATGCTGGAGGGGAGATTTGTTTTCCTGTTCTTTTTTTGCAGTCCCGGCCTAGCTCTGCTGGAGGCTGAGTAAGTGAGATAAAATGCTGAACCAAAGCTGCAACACCCACTGATGCAAATTGTTCTTGGCCAGTGCTCATGGCCACCTTCATTTTCTGCAGAGAAAGGAGTGCCTGGTGTTCAGACACGAGAAACTCATGAGTTTCCTTCAGAGCCTGATAATTTCTCCCAGCTCAGTTTATGTGTAACAAGGGAGCAGCCAACCAAAAAGTGATTTTCTAAACTTTGAATACAGCCAGCCTCTCAGGAGAACGTGGGGCACTGTCCTGGCTTCACCCAGAGCTTGGTGGCCTGGTGAGGCTCAGTTGTTCTGAGCAGCAAAAGTCCTTCTTGCAGAACCAGCTACAAGCCCATCCCTATGGGATAGTGCAACTCACTCAGGTTCATATTCTCAGCTTCATATTAAATTGCAACACAGACCCCATTGACAGACAAATTAGCCAAGTCAACATTTGAAGGAATCTCGCTGCTAATGATCTCTGGTCCATGAAGGCAAACCTAAAGACTTCAGGCTATACAAAACACTGCAGATGAGGAACCCAGCTGTTGATACAGCTGGCATCAATAAGCATTTCGAATGCAGAGTCCAAAAAGATCTGTGTATAAAGTGCACTGCTGCAGAGAGATCATGCAGAAGTCAAGGGCTGTGCTGTTTACCTAAGTTTGGTACCGAAATCTCCCTCAGTCCTCCTCACAGTACAGACAGCTCAGCCTACTGGGACTGAAGAGTCTGCAAATGCACACTTGTTCACACACAAGATTCCCTACAGCAGGGAATGGTAAAATACAGGGATGGTAAAGGCAGACCTACCACAGGCAGGAAGGCAGGAGCAGATCCAGGGCACTGACTTGAGGATATGTGAATATTCAGTGCGTAAGGTGAAAAGAAGGGGTTTGAGCTTTCTCAGAAAACCTGTCTCAAACGTGTTCAGGGCAATGAATGCAGTGTGTGAGGAGGGGGCTGTAAGTCCATTCCTCCCCAGCTGAGCCTGGGGCTCCACCACTGCCATCAGGCAGCTCCAGGGAAGGGATCAGTGGTGTCCCAGGACTCTGTCCAAATACTTCAGCTTCATGGCATGGCTGAGGTGCTAAAGAAATACTGGGAAATGCCTTGCAAAAATGAACTTGGCTGAATTATAGACCCAAGGAGTGGAGTGAAGCTGACTAAGAAAGGAATCAGCTCCTTTGGGTAGAAACCGAAGAAAGACAGAGATGTTCCAGTCCAAAGGGCAAGATAAGGGCACAGTCAAAATCCAGAGAAGTAAGGGAGATAGCTGGAATCCAAGGAACCGGCTTGTAAAGTCGGGGTGGCTGTGGCAAAGCTGAGAGGAAAGGGTCAGGTCTCAGACAAAGCTGGAAAAGGCAGACCTTGGATGCTGCGTTCCAGGGTAATTCAGTGCCTGGGGCAAAACAGTCTTAGGCACGTAAGTTGAAAACAACACTGTGCCAGAAGCTATTTTAGGCAGTGGAAGTGGCTGGGGGGATGCTGCAAAGCCTTTCTGCTCTGAGCTGGTGCTTTTGTGTGCTTGCTCCTGTTTGACCTGCTCCCACCTGGGACCAGCGAGGCTGTGATACACTCTAAGGCTGAATCAGGCCCACAGCATTTACCTGTTCAGTACAGACAAGGGATTTTTGAGGACTGATTAGTAAATATTTGCACAGAGCTTTAAATATGTCAAGGGCTTGGTTTAACTAGGCTTTACACTGCTGTACAGAGATGTGCAGGTAAAAAAAGGAAGAGTCAGAACATGTTGTCAAACAGGGACTTAGCTGGCTGGATTACAGAGCTGGACCTGTCCTCTTATCCAGCATTGTAGGAAGTGTTTAAAATTGAGCTGAAATGTGTGCTAAAGATCTCACTGTCCAGGTCACAAAGCAGGTTTGTACACCTTTGGGAACAGCCCAGGCTTTTTGGGGGCTGCAGAACTTGGATACAGTGAGTCTGGTTCAGAAGTGAGGGAGGAGCTGTACCAGGACTCCTGGTCTCTGTAAAGTGAACACCAACCCCACACAAGCTGCTGCAAACTGGTACCCAGCAGTGTCCCAAGCACACATGGGTGTCAAGGAGCTGTAATTGCTCATGGTTATATGGTATTTACGAAGATAAGCAGAAAGAGCCATAGGAAAGTTCCAGGGCTCACCACCCTTGTGCTGGCCAGACTGGACCTTCTCAGCTCTCACTGAAAGCCTGGTTTCTCCTGCCTGTTTTTGTTCCCTGCTTCCACAGCCTCATTCAGCATTGATCTGAGGAGATCCCCTCCTCACTGCTTTCCTCCTGGGGCGAAAAGCCCTCTCAAGGCCTTGCTCAGCCCCACAGGAGTGCCCATGAGGGACTCACTGCCTGCACCCCAGCAGTCTGCCTTCCCTGGGGGCTTCCTTCAGCTGTTACCTGCACAGGTCTGAGTTACACCTCACCCTCCTGCTCCACCATGATCAAACCAGCAATGCAGGATGCTGAACAGGACGGGAATCCCTCAGGCAGCAATTTTCCCAGCTAATGTTAGGGAATTAATTACCCTTCACCTTCCATAAAAATGAGGAACCCCTTGCTGCCCACTGGTAATTGGGAAAGGGGGATAGGTTAGATGATAAACAGCAATGTCTGTATCTTAAGACAGGAATTATCACAATAAAAGAGGCAGGGGTTGTTTTCCAGGATGGTACATGCATTTCCCTTGCCCTCATGCACTGGCCCACTACACCCCCATGGCATGGCTCCACACGGATGCTGCAGCTCCAGCAGACAGTGCTGGGACACAGCACGGCAATTTTGGGATTTTAAAAGCTTCTTGCCTTGTCTTTTTCCATGGCAAAGTCAAGTACCTGCCCCAAAGGCCCTGCTGTCTGTCTCCATGCTGACAAACCTTCCTGAAACAACCTGAACTTCAAAGTTTGGTGGGAGCCAAATTACTTCCCCAGAGCTTCCCAGAGGGACTGGATTAGTTAAGAGGAGAGACGTCAGCGCTGTCATCAAAGGGCACAGAGTATCTCACAGGGGACCCCTTAGCAGGGAAAGAGAGAGGGAAATGGGGGAATTTCTGTCTGGGCTGAGTATCCACTTCATCCCCCTGTCATCAGAGGGGAGAAGGGGCAGGGGAGAGAGAAACAAAGCTGGTAATTAGCTCGCTTGGGTATCCCAAGATGATTGCAGTTCAAAGTGTTTGGTCAAGACCTTGGTACACAGTTTCTCACTGCACCAGACAGCGTGAAAGAGGACAAACGAGTGAGAAAGCAAGCAAACTGGAGAGTTCATCTCATTGTTCATGAAGTGTCTGCTGCTTAGAGGAACAATTTCTCCAGCTGTCTCTGGATGGAAGAGGCACTTGTGAGCATTAGGAGAGAATCCTGTAGGTAGCATCTTAATGAAGCCAGCACACTGCACCAAGGAAAAAGAACAAGGAGGAGAAGAAAATTAAAAGAAGGAATTAAGCTTAGTGTCTCACTTGCAAGGCTAGAAACTGGACCAAAAGCCCCAGCAGAGCTGGCTGGGCTAGGGCTCCATTGCCATGGGAGACAGCTGACAGGAGATGTCTGGCCAGAAATGAAACCAGTTTCCTTAGAAATCAGAGAAAAGCTGTTCTACCTCTCCCCTACCCCTGAAAAAAAAAAGAAAAAAAAAAAAATCTGACTGTGCTCTTGGCTTTGTTGTTGGAGGTAGATGTTCTCAGTGGAGTATAAGGGGGTCATCCTGCATTTCCTCTCTGTGGTGACAGCACTGTGCTCTGCCCACCACTGTGAATTCAGTGTTCAGAGCGAGCCTGCCCACAGCTCCCCGTGGATATCAGGAGCCGGGGAGCTGTGGCAATCCCTCAAGGAAAGCCATGTGCCATCATGGGCTGGGTCCTGGCTGCTCTGCTCTGAATTACATCAGGTTTTGGAGAGTCTTGACAGCTGGCAGAATGTACAGTGCCCTACCCAGGGACAACAAAAGCCATCCCCACTCCTCCACTGGCTCAAGGAGCCATTGCATTAAGTTTTTAGAGGCAGATGTACAAAGGCATTGACCTGCCTGACTCCCACCTAGGTGCTGATTGCCACCTGTGCAAATCAGTGGAAATTCTGGACATCATCACCCTCACGAGGCACTGCCCGGACTCCTTGTGCCAGTTCATGGCCTCGGTTGCCCCACAGGGCATTGGGAGGGGGCACAGCTCCCTGCTCCTCCTCAGTGTGGGTAACTGTGTGCTACCACGGGGCAGGATTGAATGTACCTGGGGAGATATTGTTACTCTGTCCCTCCCAGACCTGATCTGGGTAGGAAATCTGAGTGCTGAGCCAGTTGTGGATTCTCTCCTACGCTGCCTGGCAGAGAGCAGGAGCTGATGTCAAGTAAACAGAGAGAGGATGTCTGTAAATTAAGGGAATTCTGAGAAATGTTTTAATACAAAATAGCAGAAATTGCCTTCTCCTTCATAACCCATCCTAAGATGTGTAGCTCACAATGTGTGATAGAGACAGGTACAAATGCCTCCGTGCACTCCGGTTTATAAGTGGCTCTGTAACAGGTGTTATCATTTTGTCTGCTCAGTATTTTAACATCATTCATTTGTGCCATTGCAACGTGGCACAACAACGCATCTTAGAATAATTTACTGTGAAGAAGCAATTGCTATGAATCACATCATATTGTCATTATGAATAAAGTACATCCACACGCTGTGCCTTCAAGGAGAGTGTGGAAGAGACGTGCTCACCATTCAGCTTCTCACAGGCCCGCGTTTGCTTTTCTCCTTTCATTTCACTTGTTCTCAATCTGTCCCTGAACAAATAATCACATCCCAAGGCTCAAAGAGGTTTTTTTGCCTCCCTTTTATTCTTTGTTTTTCTTTGTTTACCAGTCACAGAGTCTGTCTGACCGTGACTTGTGGGCTTTCTGGAACAAAGAGTACAGCTGCTGGTGCTTGTAGATGGATGCTTTTGTGACTGACTTAAACTGAATCACAGAAGAAGTCAGGTTAGATGGGACTTCTGGAGGTCGCCTTTAGCACCTTTCCTCAAAGCAGAGCTAACCTGTTTGCTACCAACTCTCTAGAACATCAGCCTGAGAAATTGAAACCTGCAGGGACTCGGGAAAGATGAGAAGTGGAAGGAAAATCAGAAGAGCCCTTCACAGTCAGACACATGAAGGTCAAGGCACAGTCTGTAGGTTTGGGTATGCTGATCCTGTCTCTGCTTGCTTCACAGTGATAGAGAATATGTATTTACTGATTGATTAATTAATGAATTAATTAATTTATAGAATGCCAAACCAAGGAATGCTGATCTCACCCAGAGTAGGAATATGACCTTGAGGCTGCCAGAGCCTCAACTTTCAAGACACAGCCTTCTCTTCCTTCAGAGTGCACTCAGATTTCTCAGTGCTCGACTTTTAGTCACAAAACAAATGTTTTGTCCCAGTTCCATTTCTGAAACACGTCCCCATACTTTGAGTTTCCTCTGTCACAATTGGAGAAAAAAAAGCACCAAACAGAAAGCAAAAGACAATTTTAAAACCTCAGAAGCTGACACAAAACAAAATTGCTATTTTCTCCTCCAGTTTCACTTTCTTAAGTCATTGTTCTGAGAGATCATCCTGATATTTTTTATTTCTCTTCCCCCTTTCTATTTCATTTTCAATCCGGTCTCTCTCTCTCTGACAATTCTGCCTGGCTGCTATCCAACAGGCCTGTCCAGTTTCTTCTTGTACAAGCATATAACACAAAAGAATACAAAGAAGCCTGGAAATGCAATTATAAAACTGTCTCTTCCACCCAGGCACAGATTTTTTAGACAGCAACCTCCCTTTCAGCACAGTTGGAAGGGAAAAAAATGTAGCTAAAGCCCTTCTGAGCAATGTCATTATTTATTCTGGATGAAATGTCCTGCAGGAAACTTTAATTAGACCACACGTATGATAAACTAACAGAGCAGGCTGACAGAAAAAAAACAAAACAAACAAATAAAAAGGGTAATGGCGCAATTACCTATATTCCTTAAAGCAGTAACTCTTGGAGGTGAGCCCAGTTTATTCAGAGTTCAGGAGCTGAAAATGGGACATGCACATTGAGGTTGAAAGTGGCACAAACACACACACACAGTTGTCACTGAAACAGCTTTTCACTGGATATTTGGGCTTTTGAACTTATAGAAAATATTGTAAAATACCTCATTAAGAACAAGAATTGTCTGGGAAAGCAAAATTCTGGGTTCTTCAGTTAGCACAAGAAAAGATTTAGAATTATGGGAATAGAAATCTCCCTGTCAGAACTGCTGTGAAATAGAGTTACATGACTGTGCATGTGTGTGCATATCAATACATGTACAGGCATATGTGTATTTGTACAATGGAGTATTTATTTTATGAAAAAACTTTTTCAACTATCAGCTAAATTGTTTAATTGCAGAAAAGTAGGCAAAAAGATTTGTCATAAGATCAGCACTGTCCGAAAATACAGTATCAGCAATTAAAAGAAATAGCCAACCCACCAACTGCTGAGCAGCAATCTATAACCCATGCTGCAGCATTCTGCTGATGCCTTGTGCATCCTTCTCCAATACTCATAATAAAAAAAATATAATTCCAGACCTCAGGTGAACATCCCTCAAGTGTTCCCTTCTTAAATGGTAATATTTATAAGTAAATATATGGTGAAAAAATAGAAAATATTGAAGAAAAATGAAAACTCAGGAGGGAACTACGAGGTGGGCTGGAATTTGCTGGACTTTGTTATTGATGGAGAGAGGACTGTGGAGGGCAGTTTTAATTATATACAGCATTTCCTGTATTTCCCTGGGAAAAAAAAAAAATGGGTCTTTTTATTTGGCTCCTGAACTACAAACAGAAGACAGGTGGAAGGCCAAAGCTCCTCTTCAGGTATTCAGCCACGTTTTAAACACGAGGAGGGACTGGGGAGCTCTGCAGAGATCCATGCTCAGTCAGGCTGCAGCTCTCACAGCACCGTGCACGTGCCCTGACAGGGGCCAAGAACTCCAGCAGCAAAAGCAGAGCTGAGTCTCCTGGTCCCTGATCTCTTGGGGATCTGTTGCAGTGAGACTGCCATCCAGGCATCTTCCTAGCTAGTTATCTTTCAGATGGAAAGAGGTAGGGCAGGTCACTGGATTTTGAGCCATTGTTTGGGAGAAGAAGGCTTTTGAGATCTCCACTGAAGTACAACTGAGCTAATACAGGCTGATGCCAAAGATGGTTGAGGCAATTGGATTTATAGAGAGAGAAATGTAAGCTATTACTAAAGACAAACTTCCACCATTGTTAATGTGGCAGTTTTCCATGAGTTACCTCTGGTTTTGATTGCTTTTTAGGCATTTAGGGAACATCAGGTAAAAAACATAGCTGTTATTTCTTTCTTACTTGGCTCCTGAAGTTAAAATGGTCTGTGGGACCAGCATTGTCCAAAGCATGTGGAGGGGTTCAGATTTCAAGTGCTCTCAAAGAACAGAAGTATCTGCGTTTTGGATTCTGACTTCTGACCATCTGTCACTTTTAATGTACTGATAAAAATACTGCAGCCCCTTGACACCCCACATGTCCAGCCTTTTCTGTAAGCAACTTGTTGGAAACATATAATTTTGGGGATCCTATTTTGGTCTGTACAGCTCTGGGTTTTCTCTCTCTTTGCATGCAAGAATGGAAGACAAAGTTCTCATCATTTCCAGATGGCTCAGAATAGCTTTGTGCACTTACAGCAGTGCCTTGGAGACACCTGGGCATCTGCACCTCTGCATCCTGACATTCCTGTGTGTGCTGCACGGGAACTTTTGGCTCTGTTTAACCGAGAGGCAGCAGCAGAGGAGGAGGAGGATTCCAGGGAGGAAGGGCTTTGGGTTGCTTCAAATGTCCTGCAGTCCTTACTCAGCACAGCATCTGAGCCTGTGCTTGGGGATAAACGTGTGCTCCAACTCCACTGCCTTACCCCAGGTTTAATCCTATCAGTCTAAGCATTTGCTTATGAACTCTGCTGAATTCAGTCCTTGAACTCACAAGCCTATTTCAATGGAGAAAAGGCTAAGATCACCAGTGCTTTAGGAGAAGAAAGATAGGGCTTCCAGCCTTCATGCAAATATCCCAATTCAAAGTGTAAAAGGGAATTCAAAGAGAAGTTCAGAAAGGATCTGCTCTGTCAGCAGCATTGACTCCAGCTCCTGTGTTTTTGAAAGTATACCATGAATGTGGTGTATTAAAACATAGTTAACATACAGGCACATTCATTGGATGTATATGCAATGTGCCTTCCTATTACACATGGATTTCTGTCTGTGATAAGCAAAATGTGCACTGATGGAAGGTGGCAAAACCTGAAGGGAGCCTGACTTATCAACCACAAACATCTGGAGGAATCAGAAGCTGAAATCAAAGGATAATAATATCTCCATTTTTAAATGGACCTGTCATGTGCATTAAATCAGAGGCTGTGTCAATCTTGCTGCCATTGCCCCATGGCCTGTCACATGTCACCTTCTCAGAGTCCTTTATGGAGGGAAAGGAGGGAATATACATCCCACAGGAAGGCTCCTGGGATGATCCTGTGTGTGTGTGACCCTGGGGGCTCGGCAGCAGCTGGGGCTCACTGCACTTTGCACCCTCTGCAGAGGCACCGTGTTCATGGATGTGCAGACACACTCTGCCAGGAGACCACCCAAATCCCAGCTCTCCTCTCCCTCCTGGGATGAGTTTTGCCTGAGCCAGGCTTTACAGCACCCTGGTGGCAATACAAGCAGTTAGACCAGCCTGTGTGCCAGCCCCCCTTCTGCACCCAGCGGCCACAGGCACACCGGAGCAGGCCCTGTTCTGCACTCATGCAATATTCCGTGCTAATCCACCTTGAGAACACCTGAAAGGACTTAAATACGTGTACGGTACAAGCACCCCACCGAGGCAGTGGGAATAGGAACAGACCTGTAATTACCGAGTAAAGACAATGAAATCACACGTACTCCCGCCACCTGCGGCTCTAAACGAGGAGAAGTGTTGGTTACACTGTTGTATTTCTATAGCATCTGAGGAGAAAAAACAGAGGGTGGATCGAGCTACCAGACTTATGATAAGCAGTATTAAAGTGCTTTCACAATTTACCCCGATTTACCACTCCGCGAGGAGGGACGCAGAGGGAAGCACAATTAAAGTTTTGTACTTCCCTTTAATTTGGGGAACAAAGAACACGCCTGAGAGAACAGTTTTGTGTTGTTTCACAGACCTCAGCCATTTGCCACCCCCATATGGAAAGATGTACCATGGAGAGAGGAAAGGTGCACATCACAGTGGCTGGAAACTTTTGCCATGACTTTGCAGAAAATCTGAATCTGGGTGGCTCGGGCTGAATTTTAATCACCAGGTGCCTGCTTTGGTTTGTGGAAAAGGGGAGTTCACAGGACTGATAGGAGAACTGCTGTTTGAAAGAGATCTACAGAAAACGTCCCTTTCTTCCTACATAGACTTAAGAAATCTTAAGGATATGAATATGAATGTAGGATGGTGAAAGAAATATATTCCCCAAAGTAAGTTCCCCCATGAAGGCTCTCCTGAGGGGAAGACTGGGGTTTTTTTTCATGTCTTTTAATGCTCTATTTTCAGTACTTTTAAAAGAGTATTGGTTGTGAAAGTTTTTTCTTTGTTCACCTCTTTGATTACTGTTGGTTTGGTGTTATGTGGTTGGGAGTCCTTTTGTGGTGGAAAGGTCTTTCACAAGAGGATGTTGCTGCAGTGTTTGCTTTGGAGGCTCAAAGTTTGCATTCAGAAACATCATGCAGCCTTTTCACTGGGGACCCACACTGAAGCACAGCTAATTCAAAAGCTGTCAAATATGCATTTTCTCATGGGGCAAAATCATAGTCCACATTATCTTACTCGTTTTATCAACAGGGCAGTTCATTTGGAGCATCTTCTTGGATCAGTGGATAAATATTTTAATTCTTTCCTCAGATGGAGCAGGTTAGAGAGGACAATTTATAAGTATATTCTTAAATAGACTTCTGAATGGAAACTTTTGTGGATTGAAAACTGATTTTCTGACACTAAAATTGTGCTTTGGCCTCATTCTAAGGCAAGAGCGTTAATCTCTTCTGGACAGACAGGCCCTTTGGAAATCATTCACTTAGAAGGAGAAGGAAAAAAGCACCCTGAAAGCCATTTTCTTTATTCACAGAAAACAGAATGTCATGGAGAAAATGATGAGCAAGTGTGTGTGTAATCATGTATTTATTTATCTGAATCTCACTCTGCAAATTTTGTAGGCACAGAAGATGATGAGAAAGATAAGGTACTGAAGTGATTGTTTAAACTGAAATTGAGTCTCGCCCACTGCAGAGTTTGAATTAAACAAAAATAACCCAAAGCAGCAATGTAATAACCTTAAGTGAGCCACTTTTTAAGCAGCTTATACATAATGGAATTCTCCCAGCTTTTTACAAATGTTCCACATATGTTCAGATAATCATCGAACTGATGGGCTTTCCTCGCAGATGCCTGAAAATAAATGCTGATCTCAAAACCTGAGTGTGGCTTCTTTCTTTCCCCTGTACATCCAGCTTCCACACCTTGTTCTTTATCCAAGTATCTAAGTGCTTTCAGTAGACCAGAGCATCCTGGTTTTATAGATATATAAATATGTTTTATAGGCACTACAGGGATTTCTATGCTACAATACACTAATGGCTCACCCAAGCAAGGTACTGTGGCCATAACAGTGATCGGTGCTGGATGTTTCAGTGCATAGAAAGGTTCCAGTGTCTCTCTGAACTAGGTAACCTATAAATTGTGTAACATTACCGGTGCTGACTCCTTATTTTTTTCTTCTGGTGAGTGCCACTGTAGAGATAATATGCCGAAAAAATAATAATAATTCTTAATTGTTAAGTACCATTTTCAGATTCAAAGACACGGAGTAAAAGCAAATAGCAACCTAGGAAAAAAAAATTGGAAGATAACAAGAAAGGCTGTAACAAGAAAATAGTTATGAGGCAGAGGTATAAATCCTGTTACAGATGGGTCTGAAAACAGGGCTCCAGGCAAATCTGGTCTGTGCAGACACCAAGGACATTTAGATTTGGATTTAGTAAGGTGGACTCTACCTATCATCTCATTAGCCTATTAATACAATTATAGCAGAACTATCTTGATTAGCCTATCCCTGAAAATAAAGCAGCAAAAACCCATTTTCTCTAGATGACCTGTTCATCTGAGAGGCACAGGAAACACCTAGATCTAGATGGCAGCACTGGGGACATTGCTGAGAAAAGATTTAGGCCAGGTGGGCGGCAGCAGCAGATCTTAGAAATGTGCTCCTCCGTGATCTGTTATTAAACATTCTCCAAGCAGCGCCGGGCTGCTCCTTCAGCTGAACTCGCTGCATCCTCGGCTCCGCGTCTGATGTGCAGCACAGCAGCCGGCGAGTGGCAGAAGGCGAACGTGCTGCCTGTGCGATGCAGCCTCTTCCTATCAAAGGGAAAAGTGCCTGCACTTGAAAGAGACTCCCCGTGACTGAGTAACACAGTGTCGGTTCCTCTAATGAGTGCCGATCTGCAGTGCGTGATGGGTAATTAGTGACTTTGATACCTGTGGGGAGCAGGTCATGATTTTCCTGTCAGGAGCTTCAGTGCAGGAGACACATCATTACTCCACTCAGTGCTGATTATTACCATACCTGCTCAGTGCAATTTCATATTGCTTTTGGGGAGAAAAACAAAAATACTGTGAAGAGGTGGAAGGGGTTCTCTCCCCATCCCCCTCTCCCCTTTCTTTATTTTTGTTTTGTTGAGAAAAAGGAGAGCACCTCTGTGTTTTCTCATAAAATTGTCCCTCTTATAAGAAGATGAAATTGAGGGATGGAAAGAACCTGACAAGTATCCACTGAAAACAATTCTTTAAAGCAGCAAAACACATCCACAATGCACTTGTATCAGCAGAGATCAATAGGAGATGATGTTACTGTGATGTCTGTGTACACATTTGCCCATCTTACGTGTCTGAGATAGGAACAACACATTCCTGTTAAACACATCTCAGGAGACAGAGGAATTCAACAGACCTCCACAGTTCTCTTAATAAAATTCTGAAGGAGTCAGAAAAATAGATGAAAAGAAAAAGAAAAAATATTAGAAGAGGGCTAGGTTACACCCTTGGGAAAGATGAGGTACTTCCAGTGGCCAAAATTCGGAAAAACCCTTTAACATATAGGCTGCAGTTCTTCTGCTGAGCTGTGATGGACCACTGAGCATCCTCTTGCCTCCTGGTGTCTGGGAAACACTGGCCAAGCTCCACTGGAGATGTGCAGTGCCCCTATAGCTGGGATGCAGGACACACACCGGGCTGAGCTGGGATCCGTGGCACTCATCAAGGTGGAGTGGCTAATTAAAGCACTGAGGCCGAGGGCCGATTTTGTTACACCCATATCTCAGTACAGTGCCTAATTCAGTAAATGGCTCTCAGTCACTTTCTTCATTTTAAATACAGTAGCCATGGTATGAACCCAATCTTTTGCAAAAATGGGATGAGAGGGTGCAGGAAGAGATTAACGCAGAGCTATTTGTGCATTTGCCATGGCTCATGCATGCTCGCTTGGTTAAATAGCTTTTCCTGGTGTGGAAATGCACAGGGTGATTTGTTTCCCTTTCATAAATAAAAGATTTGGGATGGAAGATTGGCTATTTTCTTTTGTACAAACTATGACACGCTGACGGCTGAAGCAGAGATCTGAGTTCAGCTTCCTGTGGACTGCTTTGTCTTGCTCTGATACCTGCTCTGTGGGGAGCTGCTGTTGACATCAGTGTTTCTGCAGCCCCTGACTTGGAGGTTTTGGATACCTCAGCATCATTGGTGATTATTTTACTCTCAGAAGTCCCAGTAAATGGAGAGATAAGATGGATCAAGTTACCTGTCCAAACTTCAGGGTAAGTATGAAGTGTAATTCGGAATGATTTCAAAGTCCCCACGGTCCCAGCAGAGTGCTGGTCCCACCAGGCTCTACTGCCCTTCTCCAGGCAGGAGCCCACTGTGGGCTTGTCATCACTGCACCTCATCCTTCTCAGATAAACAAAAAAGCAGCAGAAATTATTTCCCCAGGAGCAATACTGAGCAAGCAAGGTGAGCATCACCCCAGACCACCAGCTCCTGGAGTGTCCCAGGGTGTCCTCACCCGGGAAGGACACACCAGGTAAGGATTCAGCCTTTCTCACCAGTTCCTCTTCATTTACAGCACTCTGGTAGAAAAGTTTGGTAGGGGAAATTTCAGCTTCTGGTGTGCAAACCAACTGCAGTTTCCAGGTTTGAAAGCTGGTCTGTACAAGAGGTACATTTCTTTTCTAGAGGAAGACTCTCTATCCCAAGTTAGAATCTGTGTGCAGAGTGTAGTTACACCTTCAGTTGGCTTTTCTTCCAGTGCATTCTCCAGTTATTGCTTATTTATAACATCAGAGACATTAAACTTTTCCAATAATGATCCTGATAATTATAGCCATCTCACTCAGTCTTAACCGACTGGCGATTGTATCCTAATTTGGGATCAATGGGAAGTTAAAAGAATATACTTATTAAACTTAATAAGGATAAGTTACTAGTTAATGATGTGAAAATTATGTCACCAATAACTGTGTAATTACATTCTTATTAATGCATTCAAACATCTTGCCATTTAATTGGCATTTAACAAGCTCATTATAGCAAGATAATTAGATAGCCATTAATTGGTAAAACACTGATTGACGTGTAGTATGCTAATAGATGTCTAGTGTGGTATAGTAGTCTTGCTATATGGTAATTTAATGCTTTCATGCTCCTATCAATTAGGTCGTTTAAAATATACAAATGTAATGTATTATAAAGTGATTGTATATTTATTGGCAAAGTCATCATGACTGAATCAGAGTCAATGTATTATTTGCATACGTGTTTATCTTACATTTCAATACAACCTCTGCTGGCATTTGTAGGAACTACAATAAACAAACGAGCTCCTGGGACGCCCTTTAATCCCTATCGTGCAAAATGAAGCAGAAGTGTCCAAGGAGTGGTGACCACTGTGCGGCTCTTGAAGCACATCTGAGCCGAGCCCCCTGACCAAAAGAAAGGCCTTGCTGGATAATCCTGGGCCTGGTAGAAATAAAGCAGCACCAGTCACTGCAGTGGCATCATCAGGAAGCCCAGGGGTGTAGCTGTGTCCAGCACAACCCAGCAGGGAGCTGGTCCCCTATGGGGAGCTGTTGTCACCTCCCAGCTCTGGGTCACCACCAGAGCAGGGCTCTCTGTCAGTGCTGGAGGCCTGAGATTTGAGTTTGCTTCCTGAAGTTGATGCTTCTCTTTTAGGAGTTATGGTGCCTGAAAACCTTGTAAAAGTACAAAGGCAAAGCCTGGACTTTTCTGTTCTCAAGTTCTGACTGGAGGCTTCAGGGGTGTTCTGAGGTCTGCCTGGAGCTGTAATTGTGTTGATGGCTGCTAAGCAATGTACAAACATAAAGACCAACCCATTATCTTAATTATCCTTCCCAATATCATCCCTGTGACAGTTTGGGGTTTTGTGACACTCAGAAGATGATCTGGAATTATGTGCTGTCCACTTGATGTTAGAGCTTGTTCACATCTGTATGATACATACCTTTTTTTTTTCTAAGAATCTTGTCAGATACATTGAAACAGGACAGAGAGTTCAAGGATGTAATATTATTATTACATGCATTACACTAGCATCTAAAGGTCCAGCAAAAATCAGTTTCCCTTCATGCTGGGCATTGTATAAACACAGAGACAGAGATCCTGCCCTGCTGTCAAAATGGACTGGACAGCCAAAGGGCTCGTGGTGGAAAGTCAATGTCAGGAGGGAGGAGAGGACAGAAATTAATATTGCAATCTATGCTAACACACAAAGACAAAACAGGTTTTGCAATGCTGCTCTGAGAAGTCCAAAAAGCAGAAAATGAATGTCTCACTGCTGCCTCAATGCCTCACTCTAAAACACTGCCCTGGGCAGGCTGTTCCCTGGCATGTCTCACATTGCCAGGTCAGGCAGCCCTTGGATCTCGGCACCCTGGCACAGCCTGCAGTGCCAACAGCTCCTCTGCAGCACCCAGGGAGGAGATGTTCAGGCTCAGGGAGAGGAGCTCCCTGGGACTGGCTGTTCTCAGGGCAACAAGTGGGTTCATTGTGCAGAACAGGAGATCTCGATTAAGCATAGAATCATATCAGAAATCATGAATTAACTTATAATACATTTCCCCAGCTACCACAGGATTGGTCCCAACGGTGCATTAAGTGGAAATGATAATGTGAGTCTGACTGCAACGATGACGTGAATATTGTTAATGTTCATATCCCCATTAGCTCAGGGGGAGGGGGGAATTTCACCTAGAATTTTGCAAACAGCATGTGACTACTGTAACATTTAGAAGAATCCTTTTAATTCTCTTTCCATTATTTTTAATTTCAAAGACTAGGAGAATAACAGGAATGACTGATTCACTAAAAATAGCCATGATGTGACCATGGAGATACAAGCTTTTCTTGAGAAGACAGTCAGCACTGCATGGTATACAACAGGGTGTTTTTCTTAGCTGTGGCATCATTCATCCAAATATAGGTAGTGAGAAAAGGTTTGAAAAACGTGGTGTGTTTCTATTAGCAGAAAATTTTAGCAGGGCACTAGGGAGAATGTTTTGTTTCTTCCAGTCATCATGGTAAGAAAAGGGATTTTATGCATTGAGAAGTAAAGAGGACAGGTTGCTCTGAAAAACTTGGCAGTGCAAAGGTTGTGGGTCAGCTGAGGTGCAGGGTGGGAAGCAGCGAGGGTGGAAGAGCTGTTGTGGGGCACTGGGGTGGGACTGGGCAGCTGAGGATTTGTGGTTATTGAGAGAACTTTGCTTGGGTGTATGAACGGGATGGATTGGAAGCATGGATTGGAAGGGAGGACCATGCACGGGTTTGAGATGGTGGCCTGGGGAAGAGGGCTGGGTTGGGAAGGGATGTAGCAGAGGGCTGGGTGGGGAAGGGATGTAGCAGAGGGCTGGGTTTGGAAGGGATGTAGAACGATGGAGGTGGGCTACCAGAGCTTGGCCCACATGGTGTGAGTGGCACAGAACGGGCTTTGGCTGTTGGCAGTGGGGCAAGGCAGGGGATGTTGGGCTTGGGGATGCAGCTGTGGATTGCTGGAATAAGCCCTCTCAGCATTCCCTTGGGCCCCCTCTCTGGGAGGGTAAATCCCAGTGCCACCACCCATGGCAAGTCAGCAAGAGAGCCTCTAGCAAAATGCAAACTTGATCTGTACCAAAAAAAAAAAAAAAATCTCTCTGTAAGTACAGGTCAAATAAGCCCAAGGGACAAACTTTCCTACAGTTCAGGTAACTTGGAGAAGTGCCCTTGAATGCAGTGGGAGCACACAGTGATGAGCAGAACAGGTTGCTCACCCCCGGGCGCAGTAATTCCTGTGTTTTCTCCAGTGCTCCTTTTTATTTTGAATTAGCAGCCAAGAGCAGGTAGGCAGCTCCTGAAATGATTTGCTTACAAGCCCTGATACCCATCTGGGATCAGAATGGAAATCAGATTAAGCTTGTTTGTGTGTTAAATGTTAGGGAAAAAATTACTTGTTCTAATAAGGGAAGAGGGCTGGAATGTGCTCCCCAAAGTGGACAGCCCTCACACTTATCTGCCTGAGTCAACTCCGATCACACCAGACCCTTCCACGTCACTGTGCTGCCTTCCCACCCTTCCAACTCGCCCTTTGCCTCCCACCACACAAAAAAGATGGGATTAAAGAAAAAAAAGTACTCCCAGCAAAATGCCAGGGTTTTAAATTAAATTTAAAACAGTTTAATTGCCTAATTGCTCAGCTATTTTGTGCAGTTTATTAACAGAAGCAATTCTTCGGCAGTCATGCCAACATAGCAGAAAATTGGCATTTGAGCCAGGGGGAATTAAAGAGGCAGAGTGCGGAACTAAAACAAAAAGAATGCCTCGAACCTAGTGGAACAGACATTTGAGGCTTTCATCTCATTTTTATCTCTTTCCCTAATCTGCTGTAGAAAGATCAAGGCTTGGTTTTGCTTTTTAGTGTGGGAATGACAGTTGCTCATCACCACTGCCTTTGCATTTGGAAAAGTACTGGATTTCCAAGGAAATGAATGTTTAAGGAAGCAGCACATTTACAAAGAAAATAAAATGCAATTCTTGCCAATAATATTGGCATCTTTTAGAAGAGTTAATTCGAGGGCATTTTTCATAATAAACCTCACTATTAAATATGCGTGTGTGTATTCAAACAAAACTAGCAAATCATCCATATAAATGAATGCGTGCACTGTCTGAATAGAAGAGATTAATATTCAGTTATAATATACTACACTCATCATATGCTCTTTCCTTACCATACAGAGGGAAAAATAGAAAGGAGAGGAGAAGGCAGTCATGATGCAAAATAAATAATCCAATATTTATTGCCTGCAAAACAGAAATTCTCGTTGACTATGGATGATGCTATTGCTCTAATCTTCAGGGCTGCATCCAAGTACCCATCTGTGGAGCTCTTGGTATGTCCTTGCTGATGTCTCCTCTCTTTTCAGGGTAGGCAGCCACTCAGGAAGCTCTTGTCAGGTGTTCTATAGCAGAGATATTAAGAAGGGAACCCCAAATAAACTACTGGGACTTCGGTGTAAGTTTATTTCCTATGTGTATAGAGGATGCAAACAACTCCCTGTTTTGGGGAGGATTTCTGTAGCTGTGATGACCCTACAGTGTCACAGCTCTCCCTGCCTCAAACTGAGAGTCCTGTGCACAGCAATCACTGAGATGGTGCCCAGGAGAGCTTTGGTTATTGGTGTTAGTCAGGGTCAGGGTTACACCGGGTGTGTTTAAAGCAGGCTGCCGGCCATGGTGTGGAGAACTGGAATATGCAGCTGCAGGAGTGGCCTTCACAAACTGAATTCCCTGCTGCTGTCTGGCAAATTGGGGCCACTTAAGAGACGACAGATCGCAGGTGAAAATGAGCCAGAGCAGAGCCCCTCATTTCTGTGTTTGAAATGCATTTCAAGATGCCCCTTTACCTTTACAGGAAGGTCTGCTTGGAATAGCAGCTAAATCCTTCCAGCTGTACGAACGCATCACATAAACAGATTTTCCCAGACTGCATTCACCCCGTGCGATTTGGCAGCTTTCCTGGGGACACCCAGAGCAGCCCCCGGGTGTGTCCCCACCGGAGGGGGCCGAGGTTGGGGTGGAGGTGAGCACAGCCCCGCTCAGCCCCGCTGCCAGGGACGGGGAGAGAAGCAGCCTCTGGTGCAGCACCACGCAGGAGCTCCTGTGCAGGCTCTGTCTGCCCCCACACCAACACACTCGGCCCCAGCAGCTGGCCAAGGGTCAGTGCGTGACAATACCTGGGAATGAAAAAGGGCAGCGCTTGCTAGATTTACACTGAGCAGCGTGCCCAGTAAAAGTGTCTCTTCCGTGAGATGATCCTGATGCCTCCAGTGCTGATTGTAGAGTGAGAAAGAAATGCCAGCTGACCTCACTGGGGCTGAAGGCTCTCAGAGAGCTGATGGAATGATAACAACTTTATCCAGAACACTCAATGCCCTGTTTCTCCCTTAATTTCATCACTCAGATATCTCAGGTTTTTCCTGTACGTAGAAAGGACAGGGTTACACCGCACTGTGGATGGAGCCAGCTGTAGTAATTATTCAGTCAGTGAAGTCTAACTTCTCCCTGCTTGAATTTTTGCAAACAACTCCACCTCAGATTTAGTTCAGACAAAATATCTTTGATATATTTTGACATATGACATTTTAATGCATTTCTCTATCTGAAAAACTGACATTTTCCATGAGACACGGGTATTTCCTGAGAATAGACTTATTTAGGTGCTAACTGTTTGTTTCCGAAACCCAGTTTAAATGGAAAATGTTCACACTGGCTCCATTCTTTCATCATGTGGAGAACAGGTAAATTTGCCTTCTCTCCTGGTGAGTTTTCCTGATTCCATCTCTCATTCATGGTCTGCTCTTTTCAGCCCTTGGCAGTAACTGTAGAGGAAAGCAACAAAGGTGACAGTCAAATCTCCATATCCTTAGGGTAGAAAATCGGGAATCGCGAAGAGCAGTAGCCCTGGTGATGCTCAAAACAATACCCCACTCACAAGTGGTTAGGATTTTAACCTAGAGATGAAGGGGAAGCTCCCAGTCTTACCATCCATTCCCTGCAGGTGTGAAGGGATGAGGTGAAGCACTCTGTTCTTCCAGTAACACACAACTGCAATTTCTTCTGGCTTTTTTTGCCTCTTGTCTAGAAAAATGGTGAATGGGGCATTCAGCTTCCTATCTGTTCGAAGCTTCTGACACTAGGTGATGACCAGACATTTATTTCCTCTCAACCTCTGTTAATCTCGCCGTACTGAGATGGTTTATCTCAAGCTTCGCCTTTGTCACTAAGAAAAAGTGCATTTTCCCACGGGAAAACACATGTGCTTGAGCCGGGAAGCACCTGATGAGGGCAGAGAGATAAAAGTGCAGCCAGGACATGGAAAGTAAAGCAGCACAGGGTCGCTCTGGGCGCCACAGGACATCACAGGCACTGACAAGAAGCATGGGAAGGCATCCTCAGAGCTGAAAGCTGGGAGATCTGCTGCCACGGGCCATCACCCGAGCTCTGTGTGCCGCGACATGTGGCACCTGCTGCTGTCCCCCCGCTCCTGGCAGACCCCGCGGGGCGCTGGGAAGGGCGCAGCCTCCAGCATCCCCAGCATCCCCAGAGCACGCACTGCGGGGAGGGACGGCGGCGGCTCGGGAATCGCTGCTCCTGCCTCAGTAGCACATCAAAGAACGCCTTGACGCACCTGAGAAGAAAGAGCTGGCATCACAGTGAGCCGTGACCCACTTTCCCGGCCGCTCCGGGCGCGGCGCTCGGAGCCGGCTGCTGCCCGGGGAGGGAGAGCCCTGCCCGGCCAGCGCTCCGGCACTTCCCAGCTATTCAGCCCAGATCCCGGCAGCCCCGGAGTTTCCACTGATTTTGACCCCCAATTCAGCTCGATTCTCCGGAAGCTGCGGGCTCGCAGCCCTGGGGGCGGAGGATGCCGGGGGTCCCAGCGCAGCCCGGGGGTCTCCGGCTGAGCCGCTGCCGCTCGCTCTCTGTGCTGCGCTCCTCCTGCCAAGCGCCGGTCCTGGGTGTGTGTCCTCTAGCTTTGGCACCGTTCGTCTTGCAAACGCCCCGCAGCACAAAGTCCGGCTCTTTTCTGTGCTCCTCCTGTGATCTCTGTTTCGGTTCAAACGTGTG
Organism: Daphoenositta chrysoptera; assembly: GCA_013397915.1. NCBI lineage: Eukaryota > Metazoa > Chordata > Aves > Passeriformes > Daphoenositta > Daphoenositta chrysoptera. Next base: position 45,695 of record VZRO01007383.1, read on the forward strand.
TGTGACAGAAGTCAGGCTCCGCTGTGCCTCATGCCCCACATGAGTGACCTAGAAAAGAGTGACCCCTCAGACCCATTTTTTTACACCCCATGCCGAAGCTCAGGGTATGGGTCACTCAGGTGCTTTTTAAAGATTACTGGAAAACAATATTTCAGTTCGCTGGCAATACTAAAAAATATGTATAGAACAGGTGTGGGAGATAGAGCCCAATCCTCCTCCTTCTCAAGGCAGTTTTAGTGAATAGAAAAGTTGACAGGCAAAATGATATTCCACTTTGGCTTTTCAGATACATTTTATACTTTAAAACCAGTGAAAAGAGTATATAAAACATATAAACCCCAGAAGTTTTTTTTTTTTCAGTCAATGTTTTGAGAAAGAAGAAATTAGTTTTATTTATTAATTGATTTCTCCCCACCTATCTGCAAAGTGTTTCACCTGACAAGATGTGCCCCTGTGGGCTGAAAACCACTGTGTTGGTCTGAAAATTTTTGCTGGGCTTCTTCAGCTGGGTGCAGGTGTAAGTACATCAGTGAGTGAGAAATGGCATCAGAGTCCTCCAGAGCCTGGGAATTGCTGGGTGGAGAATGAGGCTGGAGGTCTTGTCTCTGCTCACTTTTTCTGTGTTTCTGCCTCTGAGTTTGTCTGAAGGGCACTGTCTCACATGGCTGGGATGGAACACCCTGCAGCACGGTCTGGGAACACCCTCTCAGAGGGAATGGGTTGGAAAAGGTGGGGATTGATGTTTGTGCAAGCAGAGGTACAAAGAGGTGAGGTGTAATCTCCACTGCAAATCTGGCTGGATCTTTTTTAAGGATAGAAGAGTGGAGTCCATGAGGCAGGGAAGATCAAAGTGCTGGCATTTAGATGTGGACTGTAACTGTGAAAAAGGTTTGGCCCTCAGGCAAATCCAGAATTAAGCTCTCATTTCAGGTTTGATGGTAACAAATTCCCACCAGTGGATCTGTGAGGTGCCCACCAGCCTGGAAAACACATGATGTGGTCCTGAAAAGCCAAGTCTTTTATATGTGGGTTCCAAGTAAAGGATTAACACTTTAGAGGGAAAAAAAAATTGGATTCAAGTATACAGATCCCTACCACCCACAGTCATAATAATATAGCTTATAGATCAGTGGGAGGTTATGCTCAGGTCATGTCTCAGTTTTCCAGTGTATCCCTCGGATGCAGAAATGGGAAAATAACAGCTCCTGTTAAGTTCTCTGGTCACTGAAATTAACTGGAAAAATCAGATATGAATGCATGGCTGAACCTTCCAAAGTCACTGAAACTTCAAATTGTACCTGTATCCCAAAAGGAAATGTCAATATTGAGACAATTTCATAAATTTTAGAGCTCATTTCATGTTTTTAAATGAAAATAATGGATAGTTAATATGACAGCCCAGTAATTAAACATACTTAGTTCCTATTGAAAAGGAAATGGGTTATGACTCTACACACACTCTACATACAGAAATGTATCATTTCTTCTAAAAAAAAGACCCCAAATGATAATTTCTTTTAACAGAAATGGTTTCTTTGAGTAATCCACTTCTTCACTCTGCTGTGGCCAAATTGTTTTCCTGGGAGGACTAGCATATGATACAGATCTGGTAGGATGTTTTATTTTGGACCACATAATCGCATTAATTGGTACGGCAAATGATCAATGTTAATTAAAAAAAAAAAAGAAACAAACTACAAAGGCATACCATTTCAAAGCTTTCCAAGAAAATATTTGAGTAGTGAAGCCATTTTAGGCCTGTAGTTAACCCTTCCATCTGCAGCTCTGTCAAATAAATCCTCTTCTAGGCTTGTGCATGCACAGTGGCCCCATTAATTTTAACTGGTGCTATCATGGGGCCAGGGAAAGTAAAGAAGTGCAGTTGACTGCAATCACTCTCCCCCTCCCTTCCTCATCTGAAGTGATGGAGAAGGGATCCTGACAGGAGCACTCGGTATAACCCAATGGATATTTTCATATCTTACTACAGAGACACAATCAGCTGGAAGATCCTTCCAGGAGAACGAGTGGGATGAGTCCTTCCCCTTGCTAGACCCACTGGCCACCTTCTCCTTGTGCCCCGCGGGTGTCCCATCGTTAGGGCTCATTAAGGGTTCTGTGAGGGTCTGTGATGACAAACCTGACCTCTGGCAGCAGGAGTGTGGAACGTGGAATACTGAGGGCCAGACTGGGATAGATTCCCTTCCTTGCTGTGAAGCTGGAGGATGGGCAGATTAATAATGACCTGTGCTGAGTTTTGATGGCCTCAAGAAAGATGTGGTGCCTGTCCTGAGCCACTGAGAAACTGCAAACCTCATGGTTTGAACAGCTGTTTAATGCAGACCCCTTTGAATCAGTCATTTCCTCCTGCCCCAATAATCTTTCTTGCTAGGAGAACCTGTTGGCTAACACTGTCAGAAGTGAGTGTGTGCAGTGGGAAGCCAGGGATGCATCCATCTTCTGACGGTAGGAGCTGCTGCAGCATTGTACATGTCCCTGCAGACACCCAGATTAATGGTTTGACCTGGTTCCAAGAGCTAAAAAGTGTTTGTGGCAGAGGCTTTGTCACAAAAGGCTGCCAAAATATTCTGCCAGACAGCAATAAACTCAATTTACATTATAACTTAACACTTCTTTACCCCTCGCCCTCCTGCCAAGTATGACAACATAACGTGCAGGAGCCTGCAGCACAGTGTAGGAAAAATCTTCTAACGTTTTCAAGCAGAAAATTCCTGTGAAAGACCGACTTGCTCTCTTGAAGAGCTGCTGGAAACTTCTGGAAAGCACTTTTAGCATTGTCCTTTCCCCAGAAACAACCTCCTGCCTAGCTCCAGGTATGTACAGAAGACACTCAGCAAAATCCCCATGCTGTGTTCCTGCCCTGTTTCCATTATATCAAGAGACACAAAGGTCCTGGCTCATCTCATGTGACATGGCTCACGCTGTTTGAGAAGTGCAAAAGGAATTCACTCAATGATCAGTGAAGTTTCCTCTCCAATGGTGCAGGCACACTCTCCTGTCAAGCACTGCAAAGCATTACAAACTACTTGTTTCTATCTGCATTTAGACCTGAATTAACCAGCACTCCAGAGTATTTTTGAACTTGAGAATATTTTACTTGGTTCCTGAAGAGCAGAGCCAACAGTCCCCATTAAGGAAGCACAACAGATGTCCAGAGGACACAACGAAGAGCAGCTCATGGAAGCAGTTCAATTGCTGCTGGAATTCTGCTGTCTTCACCAGTTGCTCTGCTACAGTGACCTCCAAACTCTGCTAAGGGCGTTAGAAACACCAGAGCCAACTCTGCTCAAAAAATATTTAACATGAAGGGAAACAGGTTCAAATGGAATGAAAAGCAGAGCATCAGCAAATTGCAGCAAAGCACAAGATCTGCCTGTGTTTCCAGAATAATGAATGCATTAACTACATCAGCTGTGTGTATCTGTGCAGTAGCCAGCCATTTTCAATACTTTTAATGCATACAGCCATATTTTGTCTCCAGCAGCACACTAATGCTGTAATTGCTGCATTAAACCCCTCATATTTTCTAATAAAAGAGATCCCTCTCTGCACAGTTCTGAGGAAGCTCAGGTTTTTTTGTTTGTTTGTTTGTTTTTTCAGTACAGGTAAATTCACCTACATGCACGTGGTTTCTTATTTGACCTCTTACTCCCATGCTCAGCTTCCTCTGCCCCAGTTTGGACAGCTAATGACAAAGACCTATCTATTTTCCTCCCCCTCCAGACTCAGCTGTATCTCCAAGAAAGGCCTGGTGACTGTTGTACTCCAGTATCTTTGAAGGAAGAATTCTTTGTTAATATGGTTGTCTGAACAAAAGCCCATGTGTTTATGGCCAGCTCGGAGGACAAGCAGACAGGACACACAGATTTCTGGGTGTTGACATTGACATACCACAGAGTTTTGCTGTTGCCACTCCTAAATTTACGAGCAGTTTGGAATGAAAGCTATGCTGTGCAATCAGGCTCTCATTTTATGATAAGCAGGTACAGAAAACAGTGTGATTTCCCAATGAGAAAATGGTGGGCACAAGCTTTCTGAGCTGGAAATGAAAATAAAACGCATTCCCGAGTGTGTAGTCTGGAACAACACCCATCAGTTTAACTCCAGCAGGAAAATACCATGGTCTCCTGGATGTCTGGAACTGTCTCAAACAATCCACTCTTCCATTACTGCTAGTGATTTTCTTTCTTTTCCGACACACAGACACAGTTTTATCAAGCACCAAGGCTCAGTAGCAGGAGAAAGTTATTCCCTCCTCAATTCCTGCCTCCAAATCAGCCACTGTGGCTGTCACTATGTGCTAACTCTATCAAAAGCATCTTTGGTGGTTGAGGGGGAAGAACTTAGTGGTCCAGCTCAGGTCCTGCCAGGGAATAGTCTATAACAACGAATAATACACGCCTGAGGCCAGGCTTGCATTGACCTTCCTGCTGGAAACCCTGTCCAATTGACTGGTCCAGAAGACTGCACCCCTTTCTTGCCCTTGGAGGTGGCTGTGAGGAGTCCCCTGGAGTGTGCTCCAGGCTGAATCCCTGTGGATTTGTGGTTTCACTCTCAGCAGCTTGTCAGGCAGGCTGCTCTCACCAGCACAAAGAACTGCTTCTTAAAGGAATCTACAAGGCAAATATCTTTTGTCTCCCTTGTTCTGGTAACAAAGGCAACACAAATTACTAGAAAGGCTGAAATGAAAATGGAGAATGAAAATAATTAAACCCCTCTCCCAGCAGCCATGCTGGGCCTGGCTTTCTGCTCTGGCATTATGCAGTTAGTGCCAGCAGGAGCAGAGCTGGCTGTAAGGACTCTCTGGGTTATCTTATATAGTTCTAATGTAGTCAATATTTTTCATTTTCTCTTCCATGTGCTGGGAAATGGCCCTGTGTATCTGTCCTGTCAGTTCAGCACAGCCTACACAGTGAGCTGCATTCCAGAGCCCCATGCATCTTGTCAGCCCAAAATTAGCCATGGAAATAAACCTTACCAAGCAGGGGGAATGTGCTGGTCCCAGAAACACAAATATATGCTTTTAGTGGGCCCAGACACTCATTTCTCGCTGCTGGAGAGCTGTTTGGATGTGAAAACATCAAACTTACTGGTGCTGGGATACACCTCGAAGGGAAAAATTCCTGCATATATTTTCTATGCATTTTCTCTTTTTAAGGAGTGGGTGTAGCAACCCTGAAAGAGCCAGATATTAGTGCAGATTGGAGACAGGAATCCTGAGGGCAGATACCTTGCTGGATTCCCCACAGAGCTCTGCCAAGGCTTTTCATTCCTGACCTGAGCACAGAGGCCTAATTGTCTATAGTCCCTGTGCTTGCTTTCAACAACCTCTGACACCAGCTCTGGAGCACCCTGCCAAAAGACCTCTCTCCTGACCAGCAGGGTGCTGCAGTCCACCAACCCACACCACTGGGAGGATGATGCCCCTCTCTTCATCTTCCAACAATAAAAGGTGAGGCTCTTGTCTTGCAACCTCCTTTGCTATCCCAGGTCTGCTTGGGCATGGACAGCTTCTCCCAGTGCAGGACAACTGAAGATCTGCAAGTGAGAGGGGAAGGTGGGTGAAATCTCTCAGCTGGATATGGTTAAAGCCAGATAAGAATCCTGCTCTCCGAAGATGAAAGTTGCTTGTATGTGACCACCCTGGAAAACATGACTGTGGGAGGATTTGCAAGCCCTTGGCACTGGTTCCACTCTGCTCCCCTTAAGCCTGTGGGACTGCAGCCCTTGTAGGAGCAGAGCTTTACCCTTATGAAGTTTCGATATTTTTGACTGATGAATTTGCACATTATGTATGTGAAGCCATATGTGGCTCTGTCGGAACCGCTCCAGTTTCCCATCCCTTGCAATGTGTTGTGCTGCTTTTAGCACACAGAAACATACGCCTCCTATCACTCATCCTGACATCCATCACTTTGCTTGGACCATCTCTCGACCGCTGGAGGCTGGAGCAGCACTGCTCAAGACAATGGGTTCCTCTTATTTACATCAAGTACAGCTTTTCCCCAAAATTATGAATATGTTCAGAATAGTGGCACACTGGAGGGAAAGCAAGAGTGCATTTTCAGTCAGAAAATCAGAGGTATCTTTTCATTTCAATACAGACATCTTTTAGACCTGCCTGCTGTGTTCAGCTTAGTCATTACAGGGACTTCTTCCCACGGAGATGAAGCTTAGAGACTGAGAGCAATGGTCTCTCCAAACTGTACACCTGTCTTTGGTGCTGTACTAGGAGCTCTAGTCAGCCATAGGAGTCCTAGTCCTTCACAAAACACTGGCAGATATTCAGCAGAAAGAAAATCCTTGTCCAGAGCTGTTACAATCAACGTGCTCAGCATCCTACTCACAAAGGTAAGTTTGGCTCTGCACCCAGCTGTCAAAACAGGCCAGAAGTTCAGATACCAGAGGGAAGGTGCAGGAACAGAAGACAGAGAAGAACAGAAACCTAGAAAGCTACTTATGTTCATTAATAGCTTTCTTTTTTCTCCCCTGTGAATAAAGGTATGGGGAATAATAATGGGCTCTGTGCTTGTTAGCTGCAAAACACTACCATCAAGTTTGCTCCAAAACTCCTATCCTCTGTCATGCCGTATACAAAAGAAAAAGGCAAAGAAATTCAAAGGCAGGAAGGAGTCTAAGTTCAACTTGTTGAGCAGAGTTTGATACCTCTGAGTCTCATTAATATTTATGTAGGCTGGGAGAACAGAAACTCTGTGCAACAAGTATGGAATATATGTACTCAAAACTCCACTCGGTGTATACACACACATCTTCCTCTGTACAAGTTTGTAGCCCTTGATGCTTTACAATTCTTAGCAAATCCTTGTGCCTCAGTCAGAGTTACACCTCATTTCCCCCTCCCCATAAATATATTACGATCACATAATGTTTTAATAACTTCATGGGAAAATTGAAAATAAGGCAAAGATGACAACTTCTTACGGATATAAATTTCAACAGCCTGGGTTTTTCCTTTTTTATGAAGTCATTAAATGCTTCAAATTGAACAAAAGGTAGTCTCATAGCTTTGTTTAGCAGGGAATTGGAAATGCGATCAAGTCTATAACTCTGGAAAAATAAACCTAACTTTGTCGACTAATTTTGCTTCCATTAGGCTCCACAATTCAACAGGCAATGATACCTTTTCAAGAGGATCAGTAGACATGTTGATGAATTCCCAGCCTGACCATTGGCAGGGATTTCATCACATCTCTTTCATTCACAATTACTTTAAGAAAATATGCTCTTTACTGTGATTGATGGGGAAGGAATGAATTACAGCACATATACGAGAATGCTCTGAAGAAATAAAGCTGCTATTTCAACTTAGCTTCTTAATGTGATTCTCTTTTTGGTTTAAAATTAGGGACTAGATTTTCACATGGGTTGAGTTTGACCCTTTTTTGCTGGAACTCAGTTCTTTGTTCAAACCTCCTCTCAACCTGCTGAGAGCAGCTCTGAACTTTGGGAAATAATGGCTGAACACAGCATCAGGGCTGAAAACCAGGGGTCAACCTTCATGGCTGGAACAACCCAAATCAAACCCACCTCATCAGGAGACTCCTCATTCCACTGGCACCCTTAACTCAGGCCCTCTTTGTTGGTTCTTCTCCCACAACAACCACTCGCCCACAGGATGGGCTCAAAGCATTTTTGGAGCAGTTCACAAGGAAGCAGGTGGCATCTTTGGGCTGTGAAGCTTTCCCAGAGCAGTGTGAAAGTCCGTAGCACAAGAGAAGCAGTCAGAAGCAGCAGCTGACAGCCTGGTGAAGATGCTCAGTGTGTGGAATTACAGAAGATGCTCTGCTGGTGGCTAGAAAATTCACATGCTGACTCTTCATGGAAAGAATTACCACTTACCTCAGTAAAAAGAAAAAAGATCCTCTGTGAGGCAGAAAGGCATCATCAAAGTGCTAATTCTTCCTAAGACTGATTTATTATCTGCTGAGCTAATAGATTAACAAAACAAAACACAAACAGTGAGTGTGATATGCTGGAAAGTCACCAACCCAATGAAGATCTATCACGTAGTGATAAGAGGGGGAAAAGCCATCGCTTTCTGATTCAACTCATTTGAACTTGTGCCAGGTGCCACGAGGGAATTGTGAGGATCTGGTGCGTGCATAATCCGTGTGGGAACACGTGTACATCAGTTACTGTGGGAAGCACAGCACTCGCAGGGATGCTGCCTTGAACACGGGTCAGAGTGCAAACAGAGGAAAAACAATGGTGGAATTGGATAGCACAAAGCTGGGAATAATGAGAAAGCCTTTGTGTTTGTGTGTGTCTGCATGTGCTGGACATGCCCTCGCAGGGGGTGTTGTGAAAACAAGCTTTGTCTGACAAGCTTTTTATCACTCCCGTTGAAGTATGAAAATAGGCCTGGACCCAGGAAATTCTTCACTTTCCATTGAACAGCCCTAGGAGGCAATACCAGAACACAGGTGAATGAAGAGCTGGTTTGGGATAGAATGAACAAAATACCAGTCTCTCTGCTCACTGTGGCTGAGACCCTCACCACCCTCCAGCCCCTCCTGAAGTCCTTTGCCTTTCTCCTTTCTTAGCCCTCAGGGTGGTAGCATCCCACAAGGAGTTGTCAACAGCTTATTCCAGTCAGATGCTCCCTGAAGTTTTGTGTCAGGGCTCAAGACCCAAGTCTGAGTAGCCTGAACAGTCCCTCTTGTTGAGTGGCTTCTTGAAGAGCAAGAAGCTTGGTCTTAGACACAGGACTGTGTGACAAAGTCACATCCTGTCAGTAGGAATGATTTCCCTCACGCTGAGTTGTGGTCAGCTTTGGGAATACGCAGGGGATGTTCAGTGAGGAAAGTGAGTGAGGAGACATTTCCAGAAGCTCTCCTGGTGGCAGAAAGAAGGCTGCATAGGAGCACACAGAGCAATTCCTCTTCTACCTGCCAAAATACTGGCACTTAAAAATTGCCTGTTCTCATCCCCCTTCTGCAACCTCACGTCCCCTTCTAGCCAGAGACAGCAGGAGCTCCAGACTGTCTGGGGGAATGGGCTATTTTATCAATGAGCCATCAGGACTCTACGGTGTCCCAGACTTCCTGTGATGGTCTGGGTGGCCCAGCCCTCCCTGGAGCACTGCTGAGGGGCTCAGCACAACACCCACCCGGACTCCTCGACACAGCAGTGAGCAAGAGGGAGCTGATCACCACACAGTGCAAAGGAGCCACTGCTGAAACATCTGCCACAGTCAGATGTACAAAGCAGCTCTTTCCCAGGCTATTTGTGGATAGGTCAGTCTGCTACCCACCCACATTTAGCTGCTTTTGAGCACCCTCTGACATTTGTCAGTGAGATGGATACTGAGTCTTTGAGGCCAGAGGTGTTTTGTGGTCTGTAAGGCCACACGAATCATCCCAGAATCAAAGGCAATGTCATGTTGTTTTCTCCTCAACTGCAATCCATAGGGCTTTGGCATGGAAAGAGGTGAGCACCTGCACATGGACACACTGAAAATGCCAACACAATCCCGGGCTTGGGAATTACAGGCTTGCCAGGGCAGAATTATCCGCCATGCAGAGAAGCAGATGAAGTCTCGGAAAAAAAATCCCTTATTAATCAATAGTTGATCTCTTTAAGCAAATAATTTCCAAATTTAAGATCTGTGCTAGAAGTGGGAGACCCAGCAGGGATTACAGCAGCAGTTTTACAGCACAGAATGCCACCAACATCAACTTAATTTACTGAGTCTTTAGAAGGAGAAGGGTAAAATTGGACTGTGGTACAAATCATGTTACTACTGTGAGTTTAGTTTGCCAGGCACAAATATCCTCCCAGCCAGGTAGCTTAGTGCTATAAGTTAATGTATGCCAGACTGCCATAGACCCCCAATTTAAAGTTTCCATTTGTCTCAGTGGGAATTAATTGTTGGGTCCTGGCTTCCTCTGTTTTCTTTTTAATGCCACACACCCATCCAGCAAGAGCTGCAAATAATACCCTCCTAAGGGTAAATTGTGAGCTCATTGCTAGTTTAAGTCACATTGAGTGAGAATACTCCCTGGCTGTGCTCTGTGAATCAAAGACAGAGCATATGCAATCATCTGAAGCAGCAGCAGCAGCTGCATTTCCCAGAAACCTTTGGGAAACCTGACACAATTACTGATCAATACCCTCTCCAGTTAATTGATGAGCTATGGAGCCAAAAGGGAAAAAAAAAAAAAAGAAAAGAAAGAGGCTATCAATAAATAATCTTAGTTAGGAAACTGAGGTCTGAGGAGAAGTGCTTGAAGTTCAGGGGATGATGACCATGCCTGGGAAGAAAAATGAGGGGCATTCACAGATATACGTGTCTTTTGAAGATAATGGGCATGGTAGAAACTGAATAAGATGCGATGATGAACCCTGGAGAGAATGAAACCATTGCATCCTCAAGAAAACGTGCTCATTGCTATGAAATTGCTTCCCAAGACTCTCATCCTGACTTCTGTGTGCAGATTGACACACGAAGTTCTTTTCTACATTAAACCTCTTCCAGATCCACTTCACCATGTCCAGTTAATGAGCCACATGTAAAACTTTGAAGAGGTCAGAGAACAGAGCAAGCAGCAGCAAGAGGCCACAGCACAAAGCCGAAGAAGGTCCTGGCCACTGTCTTCTGGCAGTGACAGCTGTCACCACGCTGGTGGCTGCTTTTCATCCTTGCTCTGCCCAGACATCTGCAGACACCCCACTCATCACCCATGAAACAACAGGACCAGATCACCCTGTAGAAGAGCTGAGCGCAGAGCTCACCTTATCCCAGCTCTGGAGAGAATTGGAGCCCATAAATTAGGCCAGACATGTCTGTCTCTCTGAGTCTCAAACTCAGACCAGAGCTCTGCTCCTCACTCTGCCGTGTGTTGGTTCCATCACTGTGGCTTCAAGTTGCTTCACTGCATATGCCACAGTTTCACCCCTCAGAAAACCAGGCAATCTTTGTCCTGGCTTGTGTCTCACTGGTATCAGGACGTTTCAAAACTGACAGCCAGGATAAGGGTGTTGGGAGGGTCTCTGAGCCTGTTGTTTTTATTGAACACATGGGAAAGGCTGTTCTATCATCTGTCACCTGCGCTAAAGACAGCACCCTCTTGTCTTTTGGCAAAGGAGCTGCTGTGCTTTTGTGGGTAATCCTGACCTTTTAAGGAGCCGTTTCTGAGCCACTGGTTCAGCTGCATCTGTCTGGGGGTTGAGGGCAGGAATGGACGCAGTGCTTTAGCTGGTTAATCCCTGAATGCTGTGTCTGTGGTGAGGGATTGAGAATCTCCCCATCAGCACTGAGTTTAAGGAGCAGCCCCAGCAGAAGCTCCGTGGTTTCCAAAGGCAGGGAAATAGGTGTGTGCCCGTGTGTGCACGTGTAGAAATAGGGAAGGGGGAACAAGGGCACCCCTTTGAAACTCCTTCTTGTTCTTCCCTTTGATGTGATGGCAGGGCTGGTGCTCACACACACAACTTCTTTGCTTTGATAAATCCATGCCTCACAGGCAAGATTTCAAAGGGAATTTTCAAGCACCTTCCCTCCCCTCTCCTGAGGAGTTCGAGCCGGGAAGGGGGGAAGCCGGGTGGAAGTGGAGGAGTCGAGCATCAGCTGTGGAGGCACAGATGTGATAACCATCGGCAGCACCAAAATCACTTTTGGCACAGGCACAGTGGAAGGACAGGCTCTCACCTCACTTCTGTCTCCCAGGCTGGTGGAGGGTGCTGTGCCATTTGCAGCAGGATTCCCATATGTGCTGATGAAGGTGGGACTGGGGGGCCACCAAATATCATTCCCACCACTCTGGGAGTTTGTTGCCGAGGTCTTTTTGTTGAGTTCTGGCTTTTTGGTTCAGAAAACAAAAATCCACTGCGATTTCTATTGACTCACCTTGTAACTTGGAGCCTGTAAATGACACTGTTGTCTCTTGCCTTGGGAGCAGTGCAGTTTAGCAGAAACCACGGAAGGATCCCCCTGTCCCTGCATATGGGGAAAAGGAGGCTTCCCTTAATCCTCAGCCAATAAATGAGATGCTGTCTGGAGACAGAATAGGATTTGGAGATTATGACTCAGAAGGAGTCTAATGTAGGAGCCGGTGGCCTCACAGGAGAAATCTGGCTTAAGAGTTTTAGTGGGAAAAAAAAAAAGACACATGCAGGAAGAGATTGTAATCCCTAAAACTTTTGCAGGGTGAAAATTCAGTCCTATTAAAGTCACCATGACTTTCACCATCACCTCCAGCAAAAAGAGGCTTGTTTGCCCGTTTTGGTCTAAAAGCCCCACTGAAGTGAGAGCGTGTCTGGCAGGGTCAGCCAGGTGTGGTTCCCTGCTCCCGTCCCCAGCAGCCAGGCAGGAAATGCTTCCCCAGGAAACACAGGAGCCTGCACCCACCCGGGAGGGCTGAAATACAGCTTCACATGCCTGGTGTGCTCCTGGTGGCTCCTAGAGAGGAGTCAGGGGAAAGAGGATCCTTGGGAGCCTGCCTTTAATACACACACAGGTACTGATCTGTATGTGGCAAGATTAAATCATCAAACATGGTGAAATATCGTAAGAACAGATTTGCTTTTGCTCTGGGAATTTCACTGGCTCTGCCCAACCCTTCTCAAGGGTGATGCAGGTAGCACATACAAAATTGAGCACGCCTCTCCCACACAGAACACCTTTCCTGCCAGAATAGACAGCAGAGGTTAACTTAACAAACACCACAGCTCCAAAACGTGCAGCTTTGTTACAGAAACTCAGACTGGATGGACAAGGAGATGGGTAAATCACAGGCACTCAGTGACACTGTGTGAAAAATTTCATAAACTTTACTCAAAACTTCCAGTTCTTTGGTTTCTCATCTTACATTTTCCCCGAAATTATGCATTTTGATGACAGTCCAAACAAAAATCTTTTTTTCCCCCAAGAAAGTCCTTACAATGTGATTTTGTTAGGGTCTTTTTTTTTTTTTTAATGGGATAATAAATTACCTTCAAAAAATTATTTCAATTTTTTTTTTTTTTTTGGGGGCGGGGGGGAATTGAGTAATTTTATCACGGCAAAGTTAAGAGTAATTTGTAAGTCACTGTCAAATGTAGAACAAAACCCCTTTTTTTTTCCCATGTGAAACATAGCTTTCCTGATCTTCCCACAAATCTCTTTTATTTTTCTTTGCACATTTTTTTAACCACACTTTACCCAACCTACTTGCATACAGATGAGCAAAATATTTCCTACAATACTATTCACATGCATCTATCTAACCTCAGACTTCTGTCAGGGATACAAAAAAAAAAAAAAAAGACAATTATTTTATTTCTAATGGATTAACAACCTATCCATTTCACTTTATATTGAGGGATTTGGATTTATTTACAGACAGTGGAATATTTGGCTGAATTAACAGTTTTTGCCTGCTTTATGGTGAAAAGCACAAACCCCCTCCTATTTCACCTTTTATGTGTATTATAAATCAGCTTAAGTTCATAACGAATTCTATGATTTTCTGCTCTAATATACTCATAGAGCAGCATAAAGGGCTTTAGCCTGAATTGGAAAATGGAAGTAGTCACTATATACCACATATAGCCAACAAGCAAAAAGATATCAATGTGTTCTTGTAGCAGCAACATATGGTTTCCAAAAAAATCCATCCTTAAATATACATTGATTTTTCTGAGATGGGAAACTCAGAGTGAAAAACCTGTAGGAGATAGGGTGGTGGACATCAACTCAAATATTATGATCTGCTGTATCAAATCTGAATTTTAGATTGATCTCACAAGCAGCAGATTTTTGCCTGAACTTCTGTAGTGATTTGAAAAAGATGGTGTTAGGGAGATTTGCATATTATTACAGAGGTACGGAGCCAAATTACCTCTGTCAGGATGAGATAGAATTTCTCCTCTGACTACAGTGCCACAAGGCATTCTGAGAGCCCTGGTATGATAGATTGTGTTGGGAAAAGGAGTTCAAAAGCCAGAAAGTACCTGAAATAAGCCAAAATGAAACATGCTGGTACTTCCTAATAGAAATTAGTAACCTTATTATTTTGCCTAAGTTGTCTGTTTTGCATCAACCTGCTCATAACCAAATGTTGTAATGTCAGAAATTCACATGGGGGTTGCAGCTTGCATTTCCCATTAGCTCTAGCAACAAGCTATTTATGTAGGACTTGTCATTGTTCTGTTTGAGTCTCTCTAAACTTTAATTAATCTGTCCTTTCAACACCCCTGCAGCCCTGTAAAGTGAGGATACAGCTGGTATTCCTTTTTGCATGATTAAACGCCTTGCCCAGGGTCACCCCAGGAGTATGAGACAGAGCCAGAAACACAGCCTCGCTCTTCTTAATCTCAAAGGGCTATCCTTCTTCAAATCTCTGCCTTTGACGGATCTTGGCAGAGGTTCAGTCAAGTCTCATCCTAAATTCCTTCAGCACTCGGTTCACATTCACTAAGAGCTGAGCTCCAGGGGCGTGTGATACCGAGCCAGCCTGGCTTCTGCCTGTGCTCCTGGCCAATTCGGCTCAGGGTGCCATCTCTGAGTCAAGCCAAGGCTTGGGATTTTTTGAAACTCATCCACTGCTCATCCTTACAGCTCACACCTCCAGACAAAGGGAAGCAACTGCTTTTCTGGTACAACTAGAAGGAAAAGGAACTTCTCTTCCTGCATGTATTCAATCTTATTTAGCTCCCCTTCTCTCTCTTCTTACAGAATTTATGGTGTATATGTAAGCTATAAAAAGCAATGAGATGCAATTTATGCAAGTAGCATGCTAGTGCACCATAAGTTCCTGTCCCTTCTATGAATTAGGCTGGGATAAATTTTTATGTCTGGGTTTCATGCTGACATGTCTTTAGGTGGCTAATGCAGCAAGTGCCAACTGGAGGACACTAAAAGTATCAGCCTTGCAAATCAAGGTCAACTACCCATATAAATACCTGGCCGAAATATTGCCAAATGGCAGAGTCACTGTTCTGCCTTGCCCAAGGGAAGGGGGCAGCCATGGCCATTTGTTCCTTTCCTGGCACTCTTTGGTGCAACACATCTGTTGCTTCAGCTGCTATCAGAGCCTTTGGCAACTCCCTCCCCTCTCTGGTCCTTGCCAGCCTGCTTTGCATGGTGATTTGCGGCCCACATCCTCTCAGTCTGAAGCTATGGCTAATGAAACAGGTGGCTGTCATTATTAGGAGCACTTGCTGCTCCCTCCAGCACCACCACTTCTTGCAAGGTGCCAGGGCTATTTCTTCCTTCCTCTGTATCTTCCTGGGCACAACCACTGATACCACCCCGTTTCCAACAGTCCTGCCATTCCTTCAAAGGGAATCAATGGGCTGCTGTCAACCCATCCAGAATCCTCTTCCCACAAGCAGAACACCCTCCCAGCCCAGCAATTCTTAATCCAAACTCTGACGTCCGTGGGGAAGGGAAAGAACAGGTGGACAGATGGAGAGGGCTGGAAAGTATGGACAGTGACAATGCCACAGCTGCAGGAGATCTGTTGCAGCAAGACCTCCTCCTTACAGCAAGACCTCCTCCTTACAGCAAGACCTCCTCTGTGGCAGAACTGCTGGAGCAGAGCTGGAAATGCTGGAAGGAAGAGCTGACCTGGGGGTTGATGGCCTGGCTGAGCTGGCCCCATCCCTTGCTGCTTTTCCATTCCCTATTTCACTTCTCACCTCAAGGGACCAGCAAAAAGTTTGGTCTGGGGAATTTCAGTCTGAGCAGAGCTTTAGGAGAAAGCACAAAGAGCAGTGCAGCAACCATTCATGAGCATCCACCTTCCTGCAGAGCACAGCCCAGAGTGAGCTCCCCTGAGAGCAATCCACTCACCAGGAGATGAAGTCAAATGGAAGGACCACATGGTACTGTGCCACCAGGCAGCTCTCAAAGGCATCCTTATCCTTATCCTTATCCTTATCCTTATCCTTATCCTTATCCTTATCCTTATCCTTATCCTTACCCTTACCCTTACCCTTACCCTTACCCTTATCCTTAGCCTTAGCCTTAGCCTTATCCTTATCCTTCAGCATCAAACCCTGCCCACTGGCCCATCAGCCTCACTGAAAGGCCTCTTGCCACCAGCTCCTCAAAAAGTCAAACTTTCTTTTCTGCTTTAGTAAGCTGTATTTTGGTCCACTCAAGAGTAAACCTTTGAGAGAACATTTCAGAGTCCTCTTTGACTGCCGAGGAGATCAACCAGCTGTTGGGATCAAGGCTGATTTTGAAAAAGCAAGAAGAAATAATTTGTGTATATTTTAGCGCAGCATAGACAGGTATTCTTCTCCTGCCCTATGATAGAATTTCCACTGTCCTCTGTGAAAACACCGTTGTATTAATGAAATATATTAAATATTGCTATAACAAACAACAATCATTATGTTTCTTGGGGCTCCCTCAGTCACTGCTCACTGTACAGCATTAGTAGAACAGCAAAATAAGATTACAGCTTTATAATAAAAGAACACATTCTGCATGGTAATTTACCCCTTCAGGAGACATCTTCTCAAATTCATTAGATTACAACACTGATTTTCTACAGTTCTTTGAGGAACACAATGTTGAACATGACATGCAGCTCTTGAGTCCTCTCAAGAGTAGACATCACTCTCATATCCATCAGTGGGGCTCACACAAATGTAGGTATGAAATTCAACAAGATTCACCTTCCCCAAAGGCCTCTCCTGGATAAAAGAGCAGATTCAGAGATACCTTAAGCCCTTCTCTCTGTGCACTGAAACATCTTGCTGTGGAAGACAGCCTGGGTAAGTTTTTTAGAATGTGCTGTAAACAAAGTTCATTGGCTATGGAAACATCCTGCATTATCTCTTGTTCAAGTGTTGTAAATTTGTTCTTCTAGTGACCTCAGAAATTTACTTGAATAACCTTTTCCTGTGATCTGAATTGGCATTTGATCTTTTCTGTGATAGCTGGTGTGGAAGTGTTATGGCAATGAGAGCTTTCACTTGAAGGAAAGCTCCAAGAAAGGCCCCTCTCAAGTCGTATGTCGCTGCAAAACACAAACAGTGTTTTCATGACCACGATTTTCTTTGCTCAAAGTCTTATGTAGCCTCAGATCCTTGAAAATTCTCTCTTTTCTTTGTATGCAAAGGAAATTTTGCAAGGGAAATGCAAACCATTCTAAAATACATAAAACAACCCTGGAGGAACTTCAGAAGTCCAAATATTTTGCTTTTCTCCTTTATTTACATTCCATTTGCTTGTTGGTTTAAAAAAAAAAAAAGTTCCTTGCATTTTTATGTTGGAATAATATTATCTGAGAAACCACATAGTCATGCCTTTTCACAAACACAGTGTGGTTAAGGAATAAAGAGTAATTTAAGAATTCTCTTAAAATAATCTTGCATGGCAAATCCCTTTGTTTATGAGGATTAAATAACACATGATAATTTTGTAAGCTCATTGTCTTGGTGATATTAAAGACGTATTCATGGACTCACTGTAAGTCATTCTTAGCGTTGAATACACCCAAGGAAAAAAGATTCTTTGTATAAATTTGAATAGATCCTGTGCCACCTGGGCATAACCTCTTTCCCTATTGGCAAGTCAGAGTCATGGCGAGTTGAAGAATCTACCTGTAGATATATGATGGTTCCAACACACATCCTGTCAGATTTTATAGGCTTCCCACAAGACAACCCAGTAGTTCTGGACCATCAGTTAAGTTTCCCTGTCTTGTATGAGATGAAAATGTTCAAGGTCGGAGGGGGCTTTGAGCAAACTGGTCCAGTGGAAGGGGTCCCTGCCCATGGCAGGGGGAAGGAACTGGATGGCCTTCAAGGCCCCTTCCCACCCAAGCCATTCTGTGATCCTGTGGTAGCTCTGCACAAAGGTTGATGGTTGTATCTCAAATTATGAAGACCAAGAGCAGGTAACCTGGAAGAAAAGATTTCTGAAGAAAAGGAAGAGGAGGAGGCACTTGGCAAAGCCAGACAAATTACCTGGCACTCATCACACCACTGATGCTGGCGAGAGCCAGACAAGCTGCAGAGGGAGACTCTTATCTGTGTTGACTTTATTTCTTCATATTCCCTATATAAAATGCATCCTGTTGTCCACTCAAGCTCCATCCTTGAAAAAGATTAAGCAACGCTTTTAGCAAGGAGCACCAGAGCACTGCCAGTCCCTGTGGCTACGTCTGTCACTGTTTGCAAAGGACCAGGGAAGTCAGGAAGCTCTAAGCCGCTGACAAATGATTTCTCCCAAAAATGGTGTTGGTATTAAGCTTTTAAAGGCTGGTAAATCTTCTGCTCTATTAAACCCAAACTCACAGAACCCATTAATTGGTGTCTTTCTTATAGTGAAGCACTGGTTCTAATTTGACATATATTTTATGCATCACTCTACCCCTTGGTTCATAAAAATGATCCAAATTCTCCTCGCCTCGCTGGTTGAGGCCACTTTCCAAATGCCTGTCCATAATCTTAGATGAAAAATTATAGCCCTGGAAAGGTGATGTGTCAGAGGAGTGTGAGATGCACCAACACACATGCAGATGCAAGGCAACAATCTGCTGAATTAAAATTACAAAAAGAGGAAATGATGAACCATCTCATTAACTCAACTTGTCACTCTGATGGCCTCACTCCATGTAAATAAATAGGGAATGGGAGAAAAAAAAGAGCATTATTACAGCACAGCTAAAACAAGAAAGTACTCGGGTCATCACCTGCTCTAAGCGACATCAGTAATGATACAGCTTTAACCTCATCATGATTTGGTCACCCCGGCCTGGCCATGGCATTTCTAATGTGTGATCAGGTCCTGTGAGAGCCTGGGCACTGCCAGGAAGGTCTCAGCACAGCCAGTTCCTCTGGCTGTATTGATAGTTCAAGGAATTCATCCAGACAATGCTCAGTGCTTAACAGACCCCACACTAATCTCTGAGCATTTCCCTTTGCTAAAGCTTGAAGCCATATATGTTCTGTAGTGGACTTTTTTTCTCTTTAAGATTGTCTCCAAATATCGAATGACTTTGCAACATAGAGATTTTTCTACCTATTTTTAATCAGTTAGTTAAATACAGAAACAAGCTGAAATTCCAGGGTGCACCAAAAGCGAAGGCAGCTGTTCAATACCAGCAGCTCAAAATGATGAATACCACACTTACTTCTATCTGAAACACAGAAAGCAGCTTCACGCTTTAATAAAGCCCCTAGGAAAACTAGAATGAAAAATCTAGCCACATTGCTAAGCCAAAAACAATTTAATGGGTTTGGAAATGATGTCTGATCTCATGTTAAACAAGGTCCTCAGTAAATCTCCAGGAAAGAGTCCTCTGGTGAAAGGGCCAGCGTTCTGTGGAGGGCACACCGAGGCTCCCAGCTCATGGGGCTCAACATGGCTCTTCTTATTGGATTAAATCTACAAGTCCAAGGTTCCTTGCTTAGCTCCAGGCTTGCTGATTCTACTCTCTACCCCTAATTACACCTTAACATACTTTTGGTTACAGGGCAGGCTTATTTTCTTATCCCACCTTTCTTGTACACTCTAAAGCAGTGATAATGCCTCCTAGCACCCATCCAACAGCTTTATACACGAGTGTATATGGGTATGCCCATATCTACATCTGCCTATCAATATAATTCTAGTTACAGCCACAGCTGACCCAGGACCTCTCTTCTGATTCACAATGTTGTGCTGAGGGGTTGTGCCACTTTTTCCTAAGGACACAGGGCTTTGTCCAAAACCCTTTCCTCTCAGGCTGGGAAGGCTGTCAGCTGAAGTTAATGCAAAGTCTTGGGGAAAGAGTTTACACCCAAATATTTCATAGAGCCATAATCTGCACAAGACTGATGACAATGTGGGGAAATGATAGCAAAATAATGCCAACAACAATAATAGTAACAATAACAATAAATGCTTTCCCATTTATCCTTTCCTTCTTTGCTGAAAATGTGATTGGAAAGGGAGGCATTGCAAGAGCTCTGAACGACCTACTTTGAATTTTCCCATCAACTTCTATTTCTGCAAATTTTCTTCTGCACATCAGCTGCACAGAGAGGGCTGGAGCACCGTGTTAAAGACTGGTCTCATGGGCTACCCTGGCAGAGTGAATGCAAAAGCCTCTCCAACAATGTTGTTCTCAAGTGGTTTCCTCATTTTCTGGACTTCAGAGGTCCCAGTTATTTCAATCATGGATAACAGGATCCACTTACCCAAATGCCTGTATAAGCTCTCACAAACTGGAGGCTTTTTTGTCTTTTGTTTCCCTGTTCTTTTATATATACTGCATTTCCCTCAGTGTGCTCTACTATCAGGCCCTTCACTATGATACAGGAGAGCAAAGCTTGTCCCTACAGACTGCACTCAATTTGAATGACAATGACCAAATTTGATAGCCACATACTGCAAGTTCTCAGCCATCAGAGTAGTTTCAAAGGAAACATGGCAATTTGTTATATTTTGAATCTAGTTTGTGTTCTTCTTTTTCTATCGGATGCTTGGGGAGCGCTGATGGAGATGGGAGGGACTTGCTGGCAAAAAACCCAGATTCCCCTCAAAAACTCAGATCAGGGGGCAGAAAGGGCTGGTCCCCGAGATGTGTATGAGCATCCACCCTTTCCAGGTCTAAGTGTCCATGCTGCTAACAAGGTTTGAATCGAAATCCACTTCCAGCCACAAGCTGTAAGACTCCAGCTGGACCCAGATCAATACGATCAAAGGCCCTCTGTGGATGTTACTCAGAGCATACCCCAGACCTAAGCACAGCACTCATTTAAAGCACATTCTCCCTGGGATGCTGCTGATTTGGTAAAACTCACTTTTCTTTAATCCTAACTCCTGAAAACTCGCTCCTCATGTCTGCAGCTGCTCAGGGCTCTGGGTTGCTCATGGACTTTTCCCTGTCCACAGCCAGATGGAAGCAGGCTGGAGGAGGCCAGGTGGCACGTAGAGAGATGAATCTTTGTCCCCTGCACCACGAGGAGGAGTTGTCCTCTGTCACCTCCCAGTTTCATCCAGCTCTTCTGTTTGCCTTCTCCTTCCCCACCCTCCCTCACCCACTCCCCAGCAGCAGCAGCTCTCCTGCCCTGCAGGCTCAGGCTCTGTTCTCCGTGCTAAAGGAGGGTCCCAGTAGCCCCTCCGAGGTCTTTATCACCTTTTGATGCAGTTACACCAGGGGATATGCTCTCATGATCTCTTCTTGGTGTCTCTGACTGTCCACAGTGTAGGATCCGAGGGGCATGAAGGGTAGGAAGGAGAATAGCTGTGAAAGTGACATTTCCTATCCATATTCCTTTCTGTGTCATGAAAACACACTTCCATCCCCTGTAGCATTTAATCATATGGCTTTAACTTTCCTCCCAGCACACGGGGGGAGGGGGAAAGTCCCTGGCTAAACTCAGAATGCCATTTTGTGGCAATTTATGAACAAACAAGCTTCCCATCAAACCAATCCTTAGAAATGTCACTCCAGGCTGGCACTAAGCAGAGATTAAACGATGGATTGTCAACCTTCCTTCTTTTATTTGATGTTTTGAATTTCACTGTTCCTCTCTTTCATTAAAAATGAACTAGAGGGGAAAAAAAGCAGAATAAAATAGAATCCTTTTACATCTAAAAGTCAAGATAATTATCTCTTATATCCAACCCACTCCTCCAAGACTCTGAATGAAGCCATCATTAAAATCTGTGTCCATCTGGTGACTTTTCCACAGCTAATTAGGTGAAGAAGCCAGTTAACAGATATGTTCTGCTGAAATATTTCTCTCTCTCTCCATCTTTTTAAAAACTTCCAGACATGGTCCATGTACAACCTGGATGCTGCTTGTTCATCCCTCAGGGTCTAGGAGAACATGAGGAGAGGTAGGGTGGGAGATGGGTGCTTGGTGAGATGCTCACCAGGGCCCTTTCATGGCATCAGGGCTGGGAAAAAAGGAGGAAGGGGAGGCAGGAGGCAGCAGGTTTGACTTCTGCTGTGCAGGAAGCCCTCTGGGGAGCTGCTCGGATGTTTTGCTGGCAGTGTTTCAGTGCATTTCTGCGTGGGGCTTCTTTTAATACTGTGATTTTCTCCCTGTGGTTTGTCAGGCACTCAGCCAGCCTACTAAAGACTCTCTACCAGATCCCCATCTGCTGCGTTTATTAGAGCTTGTCACCCTAACACCTAGGGGCTGCAAGGTATTGATTCCTCCTGTGGCCAGATGGATGGTTCGTGGGACACCCCCTCCTCCCCCTGACCCTGCACCAGATCCTACTGTTGGCACCTTGAGGACTGCCAATTTTCAGATAGCCCCAAACTCACAAGAAGGCTCCTGGGGGAACCCTCCAAAACTGAATATGATCCATACTGACTGATATAAATGTGGATGAAGGAGTGTGCAAGGTGCACTGACCTCATTCCCAGTTCAGTGCTGGAGGCAGCATCAGTCTTCGAGTGCTGAAACCTTCTCTAGGGTCACAGGAGAAATATTCAGCCAGCCTTCCACCTTCTGAGAGCTTGGATCTCATGTCAAGGACAGTGGGCAAGTGTCTGAGTGTGGCAGCTGAGGGCATAAATCCCTAAATGATTCTGCCATCAAGCACCCAGCAGGTCTGGCCAGTTACACACATTGCCCAGGGGCAAGGACAGCTGACTGATGGGCTTCCAGAGCTCACTGCCCAGTCTCTTGCTCACTCATCCAACCCCTTTTTCCCTTTGCAGGTGTAGCTGGCAGAAGGCTGTGCCCTCTTCCACAAAGGCTCACGGCCCCACAGCTCACAGCAGGACACACAGCACTCTGGTTTGGGGATCAGGCATGCAAGGAGCCGCTGGCTGTGCTGTCTCCTGGGTCTGTGTAACACAATTCCATGACTACACACACGTCCACAGGAGTGGGAAAGGCCCTTGGGATTTTGGATGGCTTTTCTAGTGTGCTACGTGGTCCCTCCCAGCTGAACAGTAGGGCTGCACTGCTTTGGGGCTCAGCAGTCTCTATTCAGCTCTTTGGGAATATAAACCCCTGAGAGTACAAACCCTGCCTTGCTCACTCCGCCTCTCTGGAAAATGTCTGCCTCGGTTTGGCACAATTACATTAATGTGGTTGTAATTCCAGAGGGATTGTAACAAGTGAGTAATACAATAACTTCCCAACCTTCTCTCAAAGACAAGTAACAGACCACAAGGACTCTGGCTCAAGGGAAGCAGGACACACTGACCCAAAAGGTCTTGGCTGATTTTAATTTCTTTGATTGAGTTCATGAAAAGAGAAAATTACTGGAAGGATTTTCATTGTCATTTATTTCTAAATGTTGGGGTTAAATGTTAAGAGAGCCCAGAAGGGTTAATGTTCACCAGACTTCATCTCTAGCCAATGATTCCCTGCTGCTCCTACATTTACATCATGAAATTGTCATTATAGCTAGAGATGAGAAAACTTGATAAAAAAAATTCTCTATGGACAAGGGACAGAAATAGAGCTGGGGGAAGAATTGCAGCAAGGGAGGGATTGCAGGCCATAAATACATCACACTTTTTAAATACAGCCATAGCTCGCTACAGCATCATCTAAACTACTGTACATCCTGTTTTGTGCTCATGAGCAGCACAGGGAAAGCTGTACAATTCAAACACACAAAGAGAATGAACAAAGACTATTTTCTTTAATGTTACTGCAGTTTTCAGGAACACTGGGTTTCTTCAAGGCCATGCAAGGAAGGTGCTGAGCCAATTAAGATATTTTTCATATCTCGTGATAAGTTCACTGTATTGGAGTTAACTCTGCCTTGTACATCTTCATCAACAATGCAATATCCCTTATACCAATTTAATTTTACATTGCCAGCAAGATAAAGGCAATTTATAAGTTTCAATGAGGGCAGACTGGCTGGGCTCCAATCCAATCCAGGGAGTGTAACGTTTGCTGGGGAATTGCTCAAGACCTTAATGTCTGGCATATGGTGAGCTGCTTTCATTTCTGACCTGTGCAATTAAGGTCAGCGGCAAAAATTACATTAAAACAGTTCTTTATTAATCATGTTCTATCTAGGGCAGATGATGACAACCTCTAAGCACAGAGACCCAGCAACCACAAAGCAAAATACTGTGAATCTCAAAAACCACTCATTAACAAAGCTTTGCAGGACATTTTCTTCGGTGTTTAGCCCATGGCTTTGTGACAATGAAGGGTGGTGGTCACATCTTGGGGGAACAACATGCAGTCAGTGCTAGATGGTGATATTCATTCGAAATGTGGTGTATTTCAGAGGCACATGGCAGGAGAAATCCGTGGGGACTTTTTATGCCTCTCTACTCCACCGAAGAGCAGGTTCTCCAAGCAGGCACTAATTTCTGAAATGGCTCTGGGTATCTCTTCACAGGTATGCCTGCCCTAGAGACCAACTGATCTCCCTTTTGACACACTGTGAAAATGGTCACTGGAAGCTTCTGGTTAGCAAAACCTTCATTTCCCTGAAACTCAGCTCTCCGCTTTCCCCAGAGATGCAAATAAAAGTAAATTCATAATGCACCACGAATTTGCATGATGCACTTGGGAGAAGGAAGCCACCCCTTCTTGCTCCAATGGAATACCCCCACATCACAGTCTTCTTCTGGACCTAATCCAAAGCCCACTTGGTGCCTCAGACATTGGTTTAATCAATATTTCCTTGGATTTTTTCCTATTCTGTCCTGACACATCCCCTGACCTTCCAACGTGAATGCTTGCAGCAGAGGCCTGTTTGAACTGATCAACTGAGACTCTTCAAATCATCATGGCCTTCATCCTCTCATGGATGAGGCCGATTGTTTCAGATTTTTGCTGCTGATGCAGTGATGTTGTGACCCACAGTGTCACAAGCTCACACCCAGTGTCTGGAAGAGAAGGAGTGACCACAGGAGAATCCTGAAAGCCCCATTGAGCAGTGCCCCAGTGATGATTCTGAGCCAACAAAAGGAAGGCAATGTCAGAGTCAATAGAAACAGAGAGATGCTGGGTCTGAAATACTAAGTAGCGCAAAAAACCTCAACACATTGAAAATTAAATGAAAAATAGAGGAATCCAGGCAAAGGCAAAGATGAATTCATAATTTCTATGAAGAGAAATGTGTAAATGAGGGAAAGACTATCTGAGCCCACATATCTTTATTCCAGCATTCACAAGCATCTGTATTAGGCACTAAGAATAGCAATGCTATCTCATCTCCCTTCTCTTTGTTGTACATTACTAATGCTAAAAGAAAGGAAAAATAATGAAAACAAGGTGTTCCTGTCCCTATTGTTCATTAAAACATAAAAAAGATTCAATTGAAAAAGAAAACAATAGCCAAAAATTTCTGGTTTACAGTCAAATATCTTCACAATCTCAATTAATAAAATGAAGAGTAAAGCAGGATTTCACCAAAGCTGGCCAGCCATCAGGAAGCCATTCTGGTAAGATTCTCCCTGAAAATACCAACAATCTGTTTTGGTTTTGTGGTTTAGTTTTTTGCTTTTTTTTTTTTTCCCTGCATTCCTCCTACCCTTGCTCACTGTAATTATCCCCATAACTTCTGCTTCGAATAAATGTCTTTGCTTCTCCCGTCTCCCCTTGTCCACCTCTCGGGATTATTTCCACTTTGTTTTTTTCTGTTTCGTTTTGTTTTCTTTAACTAATTCCTTTTTAAACACTACCTGTGTGCTACCCTGTCCCTTCACCTTGCTGGTGTGACCTCTTTCTCTTTCCATCTACCTGATACACGTAGCCCAGGACTTCTGCCATCCCCATGGTAGGTTTATTTATCACACTCTAATGATTCTTCCATCCACGCTCCACATCTCAAAGGCTGGTTCTCAGGGAAGAGGGCAAGAGGTTGCTGTGTAGCAATTTTTGTTTATTTTAAATCTCAGTAAACCACTTGAGCCAGAGAGGTGGGAAGAAGAAACCTGTGTCATCTTTTTTTTTTTTTTCTTTTTTTCCTTATATTTAATGGAAAAAACACACCTGCAGCCAAGGGTTTTTGGCATATGAACCCTCCTAGCCAGAAACATCTTACTGCTTAAGAGAAAAAGAAATATGCAGCTGCAAGGTGTATTTTACCCCAACTAAATGACTTTAACAAGCAGCAATGTGTGACACAGATAGGATAAGTAGCTGTACAAGCTCGAATTGCAGTGAACACCTTGGTGTGATGTACTCCATGTACAGGTAAGTTCACAAGCCAAGGCTTTAAGCCCTTGGGCCTAAGCCTAAGCTCAGTTTCAGGGACTGAATTTGGAGTGGGAACAGGGCTGTATTTCTCTGTAGCCAGCTGGAGAGGGCAATGTGAAGTTTCTCCAGGTTTTAGGCTGCCTGCAGGAGCAGGTGCAGCACCAGGTCCTGCAGAAGCCAGCTGATGCACAGTCTGCCCATCAGCAGGTTTTGAGCAAATCTGAGCTATCACAGCAAGCACCCACCAGATCAGTGCCTGGCCTGGTGCAGCCACAACAGACCTGGTCCTGTGCTGGAAGCTTTAATGGATTTGTTGTGTCATCAGCCAGAGGTGGAAGAGTTTATGGTGCTGTGGTGGGAAGTGGCTGCACGTCTTCAGTTCCGTGTCAAAGTGACCTGTGCCCAACCAGAGAGTGTTTTACAGACACCATCAGCAGTGGTGTAGTCTGTGCTGGGGACAAGCAACAAACATCTGTCACAAATCTTAACAGAGGACAGCTCCTGTTGGTCAGTGCACAAATGCAAATCGTAACGGGACTAAAGACTGAGGACATGAAAGGCAATTAGTAAAACCTCTGTAGCATTCAAGGTCCTGGGAACTTTTCCTCCACAGAAGTTGAACAGCCCTTCATTTCACCTTCTAATAACTTACAAGCCCATTAAAAATATATATCTATGTATTACCTCACCCCTAACCTTCCCCAAAACCAAATCTTTAATCAGCTACACCTCTAATGCAGAATCAGCAGCAGCAGCAATGAAGAATGACCCTGTAGCAGCAGCCTCGTGAGACAGGGATTTATTTTTCTTTTTCTCTCCCTTTTTTTTTTCCCCTCTGCAGCTCAAATTGTGCCTTTGAAACATCTTTAAGCACTGGAGCTTTGTCCTTTTCATTTCCTCCTCCTGTTTGTGTATTTTCCAGATAGCGTCCCTGGAAAAATTGTTTCCATTGTTATTAGCAAGTCAGACATTTCTGCTCTTTCCTAAGGTATACGTTATCCTCCTGGGCTGTGCTGCTGTGAGTCTGGACAGTACTTGGCACAGGTACTCCCTCTCTGAAAATTAAATCCGAAGGCACCACTGCAATGCAAGGAACAGTCAGAGCAGAAATTATCATCCTGTTTAAAAGCTCTTCTTATTCCAAAATATACCCCACACAAAACATCTCAAACTCAGCTCTTAAATTCAGGGTGACCCAAAGACTTTTAGCAGAAGGGCTGAAGGCAGAACTCAAGTCTGCTGCTGGGAAGTTTTATTCCCCTTCATTGGAAAACAATATTCATCAGGCAACTGATTTTCACATGTCTTCAAATCAATGTTTTGCCAGAGTGTAAGAAGTGTTGGCTCTTAGAAATGTCAGCTCTGTGTCGTGGCACTGGTGAGGATGTGGAGAGGGGCTGCAGCACAGCTCCACCAACCCACCTCAAACCTGACAGGCAGCATCTTCTGCCAGTCCAGCCCTGCCTACCCACAAAACTCAGTCAGTGAGCCCCATGCCCGACCCTTCTGTCACCCCAAGAGATCACAAGTGGCTGGAGATAAAAGACAAACTTCTTTCACCACGAAAAAAAAATTTGAGCCTCGAAGGCAGCTTCCAGAGGAGAAGGCTGGTAAACTAATGTCTTCTATCCTGGAACAGATCTCAGTAAAAACCAACAAGCCTTACAGTACAAGTTTTGGTATTTTCTGTACAATCCTGCTCAGCATTAGTTGTAAATCTTATCAGGGGATAGGCTGTTTGTTCTCACACAAATAAAATAACAAATGGAGTGAAGATCGCAGAGAGCTGACAATCACCAGAGGCAATGCAACACTCAGGGCTCTTGGAATCAGAAGAACTATTCAGCTCAAGAAGCTTAACAGCTCTTCATTTCTCTCTCCAGAAACTTATGAGCCCATTAAAAATATATATCTCTGTATTCCCTCCACCCAGAAGCCTTCCTCTTCCAACCAGCTGCGCCATTTAATGCAAACTCAGCTGCAATGAAGAATGATCCTGTAGAAGAACCCCAGGGAAAAAGCTTTTTCTTCCTTTCCTTCCTTTCTTCCTTTTTGCAGACCCAGTTTTGCGTCTGAAATCTCTCCAAGCAGCTGGCACCTTGTCTTTTCTTTTTTTAATTTTCTCCTTTTTTGTGTGTGTTTCTAGGCAAGGTGGCTGCAAGAGAGGCTTTCATCTTCATTAGGGCCATACGTTTCTGCAGGTTCATTAGGCTCCTTTTTTTGTTGCTACTGGTGTGCAGTTGTCTGCAACAAGAAAAATAGCCTCAAACATCATTAGTCTGCTAAAGAAAATTTCAGTGCTCCTTCCTGGGGCTTTGGGAATTTGTGCTGCGTTGAAACTTCAGCAAAATCAAGAATCTGACATCAGGCTTCTTCCTTTATCCTTTCTCATGCACCTCGTGACAGACATGGTTCCTCAGGGCCCAATCTTGCCTTTACATAAACTGTGCTGCAGGCTTAAATATAAGCCAGGGCAAAGCAAGACCCTGATGTTTTTCCAAGGCAGCAACACACCTGCAATGATCGCTCCCTGAGGTGAGAGCTGACCCATTCATCACGAGGGGTGTTGACTCTACACATAAAAATGACAGCTTAAATGGTATTTAATGATATTAGCTATTTCCCAGCTGATCACTTTAGCAGATTCATTCAGCCATGTGCAAGCTGGCAAAGCTTGGGGCGAAAGGCCACACCTGGCCATTCAGAAAGAGCCCCCCTGGTAGCTGAGTGCAGGTGAAATCGGGGCCCATTTGCTGAAGAGCTTTTCATCTCACATCAGCCATCAGGAGGCTCCAGGCCCCCCCTCTGCTGACCCCAGGGCTAATACACACACACACACAGTGTGCAAGCTCCTTCTAATGGTTTTTGGCTTGCAATCCTCTCCTCAGCATCTGTCTTGCTTACATTGGAGGCCAGTATTTTTTCCTAATTTATAGACTAAATAAATTAATCCATGACCTCCCAGCAGACATCCCGCCGTGCCCTGCTGAACACCAGGATTATTTCTAGCTGAGTGAATTAAACAGCCTGGAAAACCCAAAAGAGCATTGAGATTCTAGAGCCTGAATGTTGGTCCTCCAGAAATATTAGGCAGTGCTTGAGGTAAGAGGACATGACCTTCCATGCCAGGGGACTGAGGGCTCTGCTCTCAAGGCTGACTCCAAATCAACCCATCATGTGTCAGTCAATCCCCAAAGTCAAATTTATGTAGACACCTTCTTCATCCACACACTCTATCCACTTTACCCATCTTTACAGCTGGTCCCATCTCCCACTGGATTCCACTGGCTCTTCCCCGTACTTCTGGCTGCATGTGCACAAATGCTGACAACTGTTTTAGTCTCATCTGCCTGTTTTCAGCAGGGCTGAGCCCCAAGGTCATCCTGCTCCTGACACCTCTCTCCATGGAAGGACCCATCAAATTTCCTGCAATAAACAACGCTTCATCCTCTGCTCGCCCGACTGTGTTTCATATATCTTTTGCAAATGACCAGTCAAATGACAAGTTTCTGCCCTCATAAACTTCTTAAAGTGCCTTCCAGACACATGGTGGGCTCTGCAATGTGCTTAGCTTGCCATTGATCTCCTCATACATGGTATAAAGAAATAATCTTATCCATGCAATGAGAAATTGGAAGGGAGGATGTATTGTAAGCATATTTCATCCAAAAAAAAAGTCCTTAGATGTAATTGCTCAAACTAGACAGGAAAACTAATTGAACATAATAACTGTGGTAAGGCTCTGTGCTTCATGGCAGAGGCAGCACTGTTGGCTGAGCTTTATCTGCCACTATGGCACGTGGGTTCCACAGAGAATTGTTTGCAGCCCTAGGAAACAGCCTGAAGCCTGGACAGGCTTCACATAAACTGTGTGGCCACCAATCCCACCTCCTTGAAAGTAATAAGTGATTTTGAGAGACGTAATTATATAAGGTTGCTGTAGCCAGCTATTTTCTAAATAAGCAACTCCATTTTTACCTTCCTCTTTAACAGTTTTTACTCTACTGATTGGTGTTGTGAATACAAAATTTATCACATCTTGAGTGAGAGCAGGGGATTCGGGGAGAGTAAAGTAAAATGTAATTTGACATCAAAATAATTCACAGAGAAGCCGCTTCACTGACTGTAAGATTAATTGTCATATTTAATGCATTATAAACCTCTACTTGTTAATTTATGTCAAGTCACCCCAAGATTTCCAGGCTGTTGCATCAGGCAGTTACTGCTTTCAGGGCAGCTCGCTCTTACATCTAGGTGCAGCTTGGCTATAGTCCATTAGGATCTTACTGCTCAATTACAAAAGGAACATTAAAAAATTATTTCATCTCATGGCATCGATAATAAATCAGTTCTTCAAGACCAAGGTTTCTGCAATGGTTGACTGACTGTATTTTAGCATATCTTTTTCAAAGCCTTGCAATCTTGTTTTGGAAACCTTGAAGCTCTTTGAAACCTTATTTTTGTGCACCTGGATTCCTATGACCCATCCCCAACTCAACCCCTATGCAGATTAGAACATGTTTCCCCAAACCTATGGGTCTGCTTGTGCCACAAACCACTGGCCAAGCAACTGAGAGGTTTACACCTATTTTCCCACCCAATTTTAAAGAATTACCCCTAAACATCTATTATTATCCAGTGTTTAAGAAAAGAGATGGCGTGAGCTGAATCTTTGGTCTGATTTGGCACAGACCTCCTTGGAACACAGCTTTGGTCCTCCATCTGCCTGTCTGTGAGAGGGATGAGGGGTGGGTTTGGTAACAGTTGTGTAAAGTCAACTTCCCTGACAGAGGGGTGAGGCCCAGAAATCTGTTTTTCCCACAAAAGGACTCAGAGAACTCCCTCAGAATCATCTGGATGGACTGTCCATGCTGCTTGCTGCTCTGCGCAGTCAGCACGTTTCCCTTCAGACAAGGGCAGATCACAACAGGCAAAGGAAACCTCTGTTTCAAGCAAATTTAAAGACTATCCATGCATGCTTTAGAGGCACAAATTAATCCCCCTGTCTCCCCACAAACCAATCAAACAGCAGAGCTGTAAACGTGGAGACATCAGAGTGCAGTCCCCCTCCCCGACTCTCTCTGCGCACCATACACACACACAGAGTGTTTGTCTCCGGGTCAGTGGGAAAGTTAATTAGAAGAACGGAGTTTCTTGTGATGGAAGATGCCACCCTGTTATGATTCTGAGTCCTCTGTCTGCTTCTGATGAATTACAAATGACAGCGAGGGAAGTGAAGGACACCGGCAGTGACAGTTTGTCAGCCACACTCAGTTTTTTGGGTGGGTAACTTTTTCCTTCTCTCTTCATTTACACCACTCACTACGACTTCCTCTCCTCTCCTCTCTGCCTCCTCTCCCTTTCCTTGCCTTCACCAGAGGTGAGTGGAAGGTGAAGGAGAGGGCAGCCCCTCTGATCAGACCTCGTGAGCCTCAAAGGGTGGGATTGGGACGGGGCAGTGCAGGAGAGCTCGGGATGGGGATTTCGGATGTGCTCACGGCGGTGCTGAGCCCACACCATCTGATGGAGCAGGTGCAGGGCTCTGTGCTCAGCCGTCACTCGCCTCCAGACAGGCAGGCAGGAAGGAGCCGGCAGTGAAATGTTTCTGATCGAGAGATGCTGCTTCTTTCCTCCAGCCTATCAATCACGAAGCCAGCAAGTAGAGTGGAACAGGGCTTGCTCACTGCTGGTTCTTCATGCTTCTTTGTATTTTTGCAAGTTGTTCATCTACTGCTACAAAGTTCTTGTTTTCCTTAAGTGTGTTTTTAATGAGAGGTGGCTGCTGCCATCCTGGTATATCATGGGCTGGGCAAAAACATACTCTGAACAGTGGGATTTCTCCCATCACAGTATTTTTTTTTCCCTACCAAAATATATGTCTACCAAATACTTTCTTCTTCCCCTTAAAAATAAAAACAAAAAAAAACCCCACAAAACAAAACAGAACAAAACAAACAAACAAACAAACAAACAAACAAAA
Source organism: Daphoenositta chrysoptera (assembly GCA_013397915.1). Classification (NCBI taxonomy): domain Eukaryota; kingdom Metazoa; phylum Chordata; class Aves; order Passeriformes; genus Daphoenositta; species Daphoenositta chrysoptera. The sequence goes on from VZRO01007383.1 coordinate 77,781, forward strand.
AACCAACCAAACAAACAAATCCCCAAAAGAACCAGAAAGAAAAAGTCATTTTAGTGAATTTTTCAACTTGAAACAATTTTTTTTTTTTAAAAAACAAAGCCTGTCTCTGAAGTTGGAAACACATTTCAGTGAATTTCAGAGGAAGAAACTTCTGATTTTATTTTCTTGAAAATGACTGCAAGATAGATCAGTTTGTGAAGAAATGACTTGTGGGCTGTCGAAGTTTTCTCAGGGCAGCAAAAGCTCTCTGAGTGATTGGAGTGTGCTTCTATTCTCCCAAGTGCTTCTCCTTCACAGAAGCAGATAAAACATGCAGGGGCCCTAAGTCTTGATCTAGGAGCCAGAATAGGGAATTGAGCACTTATTTCAAAGGATGGAAAATTAAACAAATAGCAATAGAGAAGAGTATGTGTTCATGAATCAGATTATGATCATGCCTGAGTGAAGACAATCGGTTGTTAACTCTACTCCTATTAAAGTTCGTATTCTGAAAGGCTACACAGCTGCTAAATAAGAGCTGAAATAGATTTCTGTGCTAACTTCAAGGTCATGTTTCTGCAGCATTATGGAATACATTAAAATGCTCAATTTATCCTCTGTAACTCACAAAAAAAATATAAATGTAGCTTATATTAAATAAACCTTTGCCAGGATCTCTTCCTCTTTCACTTTTTCTCCTTTGACCTCTATATTTAATAGAAAAATGTATTTCAATATGAGAAGATTTTCTTTATTATGTTTTCTCTTTCCTCAGTGGAAGCCATCATTGCCCAGAGGGAAAAATATATATAGAGTGTCCTCTTGTCCACAAAATCCACTGACCTCAATCCAGCTATTTATTGTCCTACCATAAGAAAGCAATGAAAAGAGCCCTCATTTTCATTGATTATGAGCAGACATGGGCCATGTTGTGCACAATAAGGTGATTCCTTTACCTCCCGACTAACCCAGCTTGGTGAGGGGAACCCTCACCATACAGGGGCTGTAGTTTTGGACAGCAGAATTCCCAGTCCATGTGTTCAAGGGCAATCCAAAAAATCACAATCAGGCACTGGAGTGTAAATGAAGACAACAGATGCAGGATTTTTGTTATTGCTGCCTGCTGCCACAGGAATTAAAGGGAAATGTCCCACAGTTTATTAAGACGTGCTAGAATCCTTTGGGGAATGTTTCCACTAAGGAGAGTGCAGCACCCTGCCCAAATGACCATGTGGCTCTTGGGCTGGATTGGGATTTCATCTGACCATGTTGGAGCACACACAGAGATTGGCCACCTTGGCTCCTGCCAGGGAAGATACAGCTTCAAAAGTGTATTGAGTGGGATGTCTGCTGAGTGTGTGCTTCTTTCACAGTGCATCCATCAGAATCCTGGTAACAGAGTGCTGCCCAGCACCCCTTCCTGGGAAGGAAGAGCAGGATCTGTCATGTGAGGTAGACTCAGACTGGAATCACAGGCACAGCCACCCTTGACTTTGGGGAAGCTGAGGGTCAGCTTCAGATCTCTCTGGATTCAACCAGGAATACCTCTTGCTTTGTGGCATACCTGAAATTTAAGTCTGTCAACATTTTAGTCCTCTGCCACGGCTGGTGCTGTGGTGCAGACCCAGAAAGACAGGCCTCTTGCCAGAGCACTGAGCACTGAAGGACAGGCCAGAGCCATGGGGCCCTGCCTGGGAACAGTCTCTGTGAGCTGAAATAACCATTATTTGTATCACTCTTCTGTCAAGTCCTCTACTGCAAAGCGACCAGCTCCCAGCCATTTACTTTACTGCTTCCTCCTAGATGGAATTTCACAGGACACGTAGTTTTTCTGCCAACAAACCAGCTCTTGCTCCTTCTACCACACTGTCGTGCAGGGGACTCTCTTGGCTCTTGCAGACCCAGCAGGGCAGCAGGGAGCCTTTTTTCACCTCCCTGTTGCATCCCCTGGGCTGCCTGGCAGCACCACGTCCCATGGGTTTTGCCCTGAGCTGCTCTGCCAAATGGCTTCACATTTTGAAGTAGAAGAGGAAGCTGTTTCCTACAAACAGATTATGAATTTAAATATTTCCCTGAGCTTCTGTTCACAGGATTTCTAATGCACTGGGCATCAGCTTAGCCCTCTGATGAATCAAAGTCATTTTGCAAAAATGGCACCTTAGTGTTGCATATATATTGCCCCTCTACAGCTTCCCTGGTATATTTATTCAGTTTACTAGTCAAAACTAGTTTCATGCTACACTAAGCCCAGCAGGGTCAACACCTAGCCTATGAAAATCAAGCTGTCTCTTCTCTCTCTGCTTCATACATCATCATCAACCAAAGCTGGATATTAGAAAGTAGGATTTGATCCTGGAATGATTATTGCTGCTGCTGCCTGGGATATGTCAGGAAGAAAGACAAAGAGAGGAACGTGTGAGTTTGCAACAGTTAGATCCTGCAGATCTGGGAAAAAAAGCAGGTGCAGTTGGCTTGTCATATCCAGTGAGAGCACCATGTGGACAAGGTCTGAGGGTGTCTGAGCTGAGGCTGCAGATGCTGCTGTGGCTTGGTAGGGACATACAGAAACACACCAGCACAGAGGAGCTGAAGAGCTGCAGCAGGAAAAGCCCTGCCCACACATAATACAGATAGGAAAGAAATGAAGTAAAGGAGTAGCTTAGGCTTCAAATGGAAAGAGAGTAGGTTTAGATTGGATATTAAACAGAAATTATTTACTGTGGGGTGGTGAGGCACTGGAGCAGGTTGCCCAGAAAAGATGTGGATGCCCCATTCCTGGAAGTGTTCAAGGCCACGTTGGATGGGCTTTGAGCAACCTGGTCAAATGGAAGTGTCCCTACCCACAGCAAGAGGGTTGGAACTGAATGGTCTTTAAGATCCCTTTCAAGCCAAACAGTTCTGAGATTCTGTGACAGGCTGGTCCAGCTCAGAGCTGTCAGATTGCTCTGTGACCAGTGGAGAAAATCAGGAGTTGTGTCTGACTATTCAACTAAAAGCACACAATCCCTGTGGTAATTCAAACAAGTTATGCCTTTAAAATTGAAAAATGCTTTCTCCACTGATTTTCCTCTCACTCTCCCTGATTGTCTTCACTGACAGCTCTAGGATGGTGGTCTGACCACCACCTTAGTTACAGCAGTGAGCATCAGGGCTGTGCTTTGAAAATGGCCAAAACTCCGCATCCTGGGGGACCAGGATGACCGTGGGCCCAGGGCCTCTCTTTCTGGCAGTACCTGCAGAAGTGGGCAGAGGAGCAGGGATGTGAGAGGAAGCTGAGAGCCCCAGGCAGATTCATGCACCACTAACTGTCTGCAGGTGTCACCGATACAGTCCCTCTCTGACTGACAAACCCAGCAAGACAGAGCTTTCCAGCTTGAGATAAAAAACCCCTGAATGATCCCTCTCCATGGCAAACGGGAGCTGAAACATCTCTCATCATCTGTGGAGCAGGCACAAGGGGAGGTTTGTAACACAGACACACACACCCTCACAAACACTTATTAAAGTTTTGAAACCATAATTAAAAGCAGGCGTTTCCATCACGCAGCACACGCTGTGCTGGGCCCCGGAGCTGTGCGGCTCCCCCCGCTCCCTGCCCCGCTGCTCGGCTCCACAGCACATCTCCAGTTGTCACTTTTACATATCTCTGTGTTTAACATGCAGCCAGCGCTCCTCACCTGCCTTTCACTGGAACTCAGCGTGGCCCCCCTGCTATTGATTAATTTGCGCTAATTAAAACCAGCAGTGTTTCTGCAGAAAAGAAAGATGTGTAAGTGTCAATAAATTATGGGAAATTTCACAGATTAAAGATTGCCAACTTCTGCTTGAAAATAACTAAACAAATGTTAATGGCTCCTCCCGAAGAGTCTAAATTCACTAACAGGGCTGCATGAATGGGCTCCAGTGCTCTTCTTGGATTTCAGAGACTTACAGCAATGCTCTGCCTGGGTTACAAACTGAAAGGCTTCATTATTTCCAATACAGGTATTTCTGTTTTCCAAGACAATTTATGCATGGTTGCTCTATTCTTCCTTGCCAGCGACTCAAACCAATCGGTTGAACCAAGATTTTTCAGTGCCAACAACATGGCAACCCTACTAAAATCCCAAGCAAATAAACAGAGGAATCGTGGCGAGCCACCAAGCCAGCAGTGCTTGTTAGCAGCTGCTGGTAATAAACCTGCTGGAAAGCAGGTGCAGCGAAGGAAACTTCGTAAATCTGGAACAAACAGCTGGGAACAAGCCTAGTTTTTATGGCACGAAACTGGATTCAGGAACCTGATGTAGGGGTAATTCAGAGCAAGGTTAGATTTCCATCGCCCCAAAGCTGAGGCACAGATGGAGCAGGGAGCAGCACTGTGACAATTTTCTTGCACTTTCCTTTCCTTGCTGTGGTCCCTGTCCTGACTCCATTGCTCCCAGTTTTAAATACAGACCTTTTCTTGGTGGATTACAAGGTTTACAAGGTCAGCTTCAGGAGCTGTTGGTTTATAGGAGCAGCCTCCCCGTCTCTGCAGCTCAGCAGGGACTGATCATCCTCAGGGCTTACAGATGCACAGTGGCTAAAATCCAAATGCACCGAAGTTTTGCAGCTTGCTGGCAGTTGAGGATGCAGGCAGCATCAGCAACAGGCTTTCCAGCAGGGACAGTGCTTTTAGATTTTCAGGTGGGAGGAGTGAATCCCCTGGGAACGAGAAGTGTTATGAGGCCTGACACAGTGCCAGTGAGACTGAGGGGGCTCAGCTGTGAGAGGTGTGTGGGGTTTGTTGCGGGCTGAGGTTTAATGAAGCCCTCTTGCCCTTGATCTCTGGAGCTGTGCGAGAGAGCAGAGAGGAGGCAGGGCTTAAATGTCAGCTCTGCACTGGGGTGGGTGAATTCCCCAGCACTGGCCTCGGCTGGCCAGGGTGAGGTCCTGTCCTGGTGGGAGCATCTCATCAGACGCGCTGAGAGCAGCAAGGAGAAATCAGGAAGCTCCTGCCGTCGGCTTGGTGGGATTAATTAACTCCAGCGTTGTCGCTGCCTCCAATTAACTCCGGGGCTGCAGGCTGGGCCCTGCTGGGTTTTGGTGGGGAAGGACCTACGGGTGGTGAAGGCTGGTGAGGGGGAGCTGTGTGGCAGCACAGGGGCAGGAGCAGATCAGGGGCTCAGCTGCACACAGAGGAGGGGAAATGCCATTGGGAGTGGATGGAAATGTGAAAGAAAGAACATTGAAAAGTCATGCACTTGGGTGCTACATAAGTAGAATTTTTACAGCACAGCTAGGGAAGGAAAGAGGACCCCTGTACTTTGTAAGTATTTCTGTTGAAAGACTCATTTATTAGTCATCCATAATAGAAGAAATGTCATCAGAACAGTGTTTCCAAGAGAAAAAGGAAGAACTGATGCCATTGTACAAGGCAGTAGTAAGACTGTGTTTGGGGTATTTTGTACAGTTTATGGTTACTCACAGTCAGGACAAAGTAGTTTAAACTCAAAAAAGGCACTGAGTAAAGATGTCTGTTAGTCTGGCATGATGGACTTCAGCCTCTGATCTGCAGACTCCTGGGGTCAGAAAGTCCATAGAACTTAAAAGTGTCCCCAAAAGCATTATTTGATCCCAGAACCGGCTTGCCACATGGACCAAGGACAGAGATAGGTGCTCTGTGGCTCACACTTCATTTCACTCCTGCTCAGCAACATGTATTTGGTCTGATACACACTTTAGGCTGTAATAAATTAATCTCCAGTAGTCCATCTCAGTTACTGTCACCCATAATTACCAGTATCTCACAATGTAAAGGAGTTTATAAAATTGAGGTATGATTTAGCATTACCTGACATAGGAAACTTAGCTTGTTGTTTGTTGCAGGAAAGACAAGAAAACAAGATTGACAGTTCTGGAAATGTTCAAATAGCCTTAACCCACAGGTATTTTATACCACCCGCTGCCTGGTCTAGTTAAAAACTCCAGAAGCTGCACTCAAGAATCCAGTTTGTGGAAACTGTGGAGTCTTTTTGTGACCAATTCAGTATCAAACTGTAGGAGGGTGGAGAATTCTGCACTGAGACATCCAGAAATCAGGAATGGGATTATTTTCATATTCTTATTTGGAGAACTAATCCACTCATCATAGGTTTATTTTACAGGCTAGAAAGAATAATAGTCTTTTTAAAGTGCAGTTCATCTCATGCTATTACAGACATTAGGCTGACTGCCTGTGTCTGTCCTTGGCTATAATTGGAGCCTGGGGTGCCCAGCTCAAATGGAAATGTCTGCCTCGAAGAAATGAGATGAATCCAACCCCTTGCATAAAGAAACCGAGGGTTATGTTTTTGCTTTCCTCTCCACAATAGACAATGCGTTTAGGATGCTCCTTTTCTGAGTTGCTCAGCATTTTGCTAGACAGGTGTCTTTACTTTTCTCCATGGTGTTTCAGGACTCTTTCGAAGCACATGCTCATTGTGCCTGGCTGGCTGCCTGCTGTGGGCTAACAGGTCTCCTCATGGCTGGCATGGGTGCTGTGCCCTTCTGTCACTCCCCCAGCTCTTGGGAAAGAAGATCTGAACTCTCTGCTGGAGAGGGAGGAAGGCATGGCCCATGGAGGGGTAATGGTCATTCATGGTAAGCAGCAGAGCTGGGCAAAAGCCTCAACTTCTGACTTTTAGACTCTGATGTCTATCCAGGCCAGGCAATGATGTGCTTGTAGCTGAGCTGGCAGGAGGAACAGAAGTCTTTGGCAAGTAAAGTCTATGGGGAAACTCACAGGGAAGAATCTACAGTGTCACAATCATTGAGTTGTGGGTGAGGTGTTAAACCACGGCCATTTGAACTGAGCATGAAACTTCATGTTCAAAACAAAGCACATGCATTTTTTTCCTTGGAAAACATACACTTGGGAGACTTCTCAGTTTAAGTGGATTGTTTCAGAAGGCAGTGTGAACAAGGTATTTTTCAACCCCTCCCCAGGTCAGTAAGTCAAGATCTTGCCCCTCATGCCAAAGCCTAAGTGATCATATTTACCTCAACTCTGAAAGACAGCACGGTACCAGCAGAGCAGAGGCAGGAGAAATGTCATGGAAGAGCCCTGGGGAAAGCTGAGATGTGAGGTAAAGGAGCAGCTTGGCCACTCTGTACACTGGAACATTCTGAAAGGAGTTCAGAGTCCAAAGCAGAGGGGCAGAAGTTTGTGTCAGAGGAGACCGAATTGTGTGGTAAGCAATTCAGGTGGATGAAGAGACACTGAAGTGGATCCCTGAGGTGGAACACCAAGAACTGGAACTGCAGACTCTGGCACTGGTCAGATGGGAAATACACGGGGAAGTGGCCCAAACCCTGCCCAGAACCTGCCATCCCACACAATTAGTCCCCTGGGAGTTCTGTATCCACTCACAGAGGTTTCAGACAAAAGAGAGAGCTGTGTCGGCATAAAACCCAGCTCCATTATGCATGGGCTGTTGATTTCCCTTTATTGCCAGCTCCTCTGGATTCATATCAGGAAGCCTGGAAGCTGCACATCCCTAATGAAAAGCAGAAGATACTCATTATTAAATCTGAACTGTTCAAATGCAATTGGTTGCTAGCAGATTTCAAGGTCTGTTTCAGTGATCCCCATGCAGCAAAACCAACACAACACAAATGGTGATGAAGCAGCTCTGGCTGAGGCTGGTGATAAAAAACTTCCATTGGATTTGCTTTTTACTGTCTTTAAGGCAGCTGATTCACCCAAAGGGGCACCTTCTGCCCGCAGAGACTGAGAGTGGCTTCTTACTCTGTTCTCTTCTCCTGAGTTTAGGTGGAAGCTCAGTACAATCAGACATTCTTTCCGTGGCAGGCAAAGCCTTCCCTTCCACTAAGTGGTCACTTGGAAACACATCTTCTCTGGACCTCTGCCACACCAGATCTCGAGCTATGCCATGAAACTCACGTTTCCTGCAAGGCTGTGGGTGATCTGCAGTAATTCACGAGAAAGTTGGGGTTTATAGATATTCTACTACCTTACTTTTTAGAACAACTCTATTCCTGCAGTAAAATGTGCCTGCATATCAAACCACCCATGCTGAAAACAGACTAAGCTCAAGCTTAGGGAAGATAAAATGCAAATAAAAAATATTATTTACAATGTATAACTGCACAACGCAGTGGCAGGTGAAGAAAGCAAGAAAAAGCTACTTTATCCAGTAACACAAGGCTCAGATCTGTAACATCACTTTCCTTCTCCATGTACTTAAGTTTCTCTCAGCTGGCACTACTGACTTTCTGGATCCACTGCATGGAGCTGGTGGTGCAGCTTCTCCAACAGTGGGGCTTCTGGGAAAACTTAATGGCAATGCAATCCAGACAGGCAAATCTAGAGAGCACCAACAGACAGATTCAGTATTCCCCCGTCTCTGCACACTGGGATCTTTGTTCATGAAATGCCTCTTATTTTAAACTAAAACACTGCCTATTATCTCGTCTCCAGACACATCAGAACAATGTTTTTCAGCAAAGCTGTAATCAAGAGTGTGATACTTCTCTGGGCCTCATAGCTCTCTCTATTGCTGGAAAATTGGGGGTTGCTTTTTAAGCTGCAGACTGAAAGAAGCAGGAGATATATTTCCACTTATCCCAACAGGAACATTTTAGGCCTGAGCTGCATCAGGAGAAATACTTGGAGGCTTCTTAAATTTTCAAGACACCTTCCCTTAATTCATCAGGAAATTTATTTTCGTGGTAAATCAGGAAAGTCGGTTTGTGTTGTAAATATGCAGATGAAACCCTGGTGGGGTGAGAGAAGAGGAGGGAGACATGAAAGATGACTGCCTTGGGTGCACTAAGGAGAGGCAAGCAAGTGCTGACGAGGTGCTGAGCTGACCAGAAATGGGATGACCACATCAGGATGGTGCTGGGCCAGAGCTCATTCACTGTGCTGACACCCTGGGCTTCTTTAGCTGCTGGGGCTCCACACGTGGCACTGCAGTGTGTGCTGGTCAGCCTGCAGAGGGGCAGAACAAACCTGACCTAGCAGGGCTGGGGTACCTGCAGCCCTTTTCTCCTTCCCACCACTCACTCGGTCTGGAGGCAGTGAAGAAATGTGTCTCATTTTCCTCCCCATGTTCTTGCCAGGAGACTTGAAACCCGTCCATCTTTCCGTTTATGCTCTGCAGAACAGTTTGATCTTAACACATAAGCAGATACGAGCTCTTGGTGATGAGCTCTTGGTGATGAGCTCTTGGTGATGAGCAGGAATATGTCTCATCCTCCCCATCTCCTCAGCATCCAGCCTCATGCTCCAGGAGTCAGTACCAAACAGCTGCAGAGCAATATGTCAGGGTTAGAGGTCGGGCAGCCCTCACCACTCATGGAAAAAAGGAAACACATCCTGGTTGCCCGTGTGTGAATCTCCAGGCTTGCACTGGAAAGGGACCTGAGGTGGGTGGCTCAATAAAGATTAAACCACACGTCAGGGTGACTAAAGCTGGTTGAGCAATGTGCAACTCCCCACAAAAGGCATGAACAAAAGTACAAAACACATGTCTTTTTTCTAAATTCAGTATTTTAAAGGAAATACAAACCCTGAAATATCATTTTCACAAGCAGAGATATTTCATATTAATAATGTCCCTGTGGCATCTCATACTAGTCAGATTTCAACCACTTCAGGCTCTTCCTGTCTTTGTAGGTGAGACCTGCTTGCTCACACTCCTTCCCTGAGGATTTCCTCTCTGAAGAGGGGAGGCAGTGCCCCCAGGACCTCTGCCATGCCCACCACCGAGGAGGCAGCAGATTTAGGGCATTCAGTCCATGGTGGGGATGAGAACAAGAATTGCTCTGACAAAATCCCCTGTGTGGCAGCATTTCCAAATCAAAGTCTTTTAATAGAGACAAAAACACACATTAGGGATTGGATTTTTTTTTTTTTGGCTGAAGTATTTAGGGTTTCAGTCAAAATGTTTTCATTTTTTAATATTTGTTTTTCTGAGGAATAATTGAAGTTTTTGCTGTGAAGCAGATATTTCACACAATAAACATGTCTTTTTTTCAAGAAAAAAACCAGATTAGAGGGAAAATTTTCAACCATCTGTCTGGCTGAAGGACTACTGAAGAGGGAATACTGAGGGGTTTATGCAGATTGTTTTGCAACTCTTTGAGACTCATTAAAAACCAGAAGCTTTGACTCATGTGAGAAAAGGTGAAGGACAAAGAAGGGAAAGCAAAATAACAGGGTCAAGTGAAATACCACAGTCAAAGTAGTTCTGAAATAACAATGAAAACTTTCAGTAGCCATTTTCTGTATTTCCAGTGTGTTTTCCCACGTGCAGCAATGGGGTATTGCCCACTCTCCTCGAAAGAGAAAGGCTTTGCCTTGGCTTGCCTTGGCTGCCTTGCCACACTGCTTTGGTGCTTTTCTCCACCAACACCTCACTAAAATCACCTGGACAGTTTGTGCAGGGCGGTGAGTTTTGGGAACAAGCACCAGCACCTGCCCCTGGCCCGAGCAGCTCTGCGGAAAGCCCGGGTGCTGCAGAGCCGTGCCCTGGTCCAGGTGAGCAGGCCCTGGAGAGAACACAGAGAACAGAACCGGTGCTTCCCCATGGCTGCCAGCCAAGGTGCTGAATGTCACCAGCAGGGAAAGGACCTGCTCGGCTGGGGCTTGTTTCTCTGCACAGTTAAGGAGCTCAGTGCAGCAGAGGTTAGCTGGATTGCAGGCAGAATAGCCAACCCCGCTGGCAACCAGGGCTCCTCCTCACCTCCCCTCCTGGGAATCACCCCCTCTTTTAGCATAAATCCTTAGCTCTGGACCCAGAGGCAGTGGGTGAAATATTGGTGGACCCGCCTCCACCCTCTCCATCAGGCAGCTTTATGTGGTTTAGCCCTTCCAAAAAAATAAAAAGAGGAGGGGGAATCACTAAACATTTTCTATTTCAAAACAGATTTCATCTTCCTTAGAAAGTAATACTGCCTCCAGCCATGTGTAACTTATTTTTTATCCAACAGAGTATATGGGCTTATAACTAGATCCTGATAGGAACCCAGGTTTAAAACATTATTCACAGCAGGTTATTTGATCTTTATTTGCCGAATGCACTCAGCTGAATCCCTATCTCCAAACAATATGAGAAATAAAATGCCGGGCATGCTTCATTGGCCAGCCAGCTCATCTTGATTTGCAGAGATGGCTACATCCCTCTCAGCAGTTTCAGAGCTGAGCTGTATCCCAGGCCCTAAGAGGCAGTTTTCCCTTCCTCTTCCCCCACCCAAACACTTATCATTTCTTGTTTTTTCTCCTTCCCGCCATTAGAAGCTTTAGAAAAAACACTTCAGACCAGACCATTCCTCTCCCTTCACCGTGATTTCTGGGAAATTGTTCTTCACACTGCATATTTGTGGATACTCATATGGAATCACTTGCCATCTGTTATTGTGCAGAAGGTCAGATGCTGATAACCTGCTCAGGAAGCCACGGGGTTTGGTGATGAGACTGGTCACCTGCGGAAAGGTGGCTTGGAGCAGCCTGCGAGACCCTGGCAAAATTACTGATACTTCATTTTATTAATAGAACTGCTGTGCCACATCTCAGTGCTGACCTTGTCTCTGCCACACCAACTTTGCTGCAGCCTCAAGCTGTGTCACAGTTAAAGGTGGACTTGGACATCGCAGGTGACCACTGGGATTGCTTTTTTCAAGAAAACCCCCGATGGCTACAAACTGGATTAATTGCCAGGCAGGATGGATAAGGCTTTGCTATCCTGAAAGGGAAACCAGAGCAGCTTGGGGAGAGAGGCCAGGCTGCACACAAGGAGGTCAAGTTCTTCATTCCCTTTGACTTTTGATGAGATATGCCTTTGAAAATCCTCTCATATCCTAAAATAAAAGTCTACAGCTTCCAGGCCAGAGCCCAAGCACAAACTATACTTCAGAAACTCCAGCATGGAGGGTTCTGCTGTAGCAGAGCTTTGGGAATAGCGAGCAAGTCCTTGGTGGACATCCCTGAATCAGGATGGTGTCATTAAACTGGCCAGCATTCTGCACTGCTATTGCAGATACAGCAGGACAGGGCCACTTCTCACATGAATATCTATAGCTCTTATGTTTCCTTCCCTGGGATGTGTTTCAAAGCCTATCTGCCCATCACAGCTACCTCCTCCTGCTTCCCTTTCAAGACATGTCAGGAGGCCATCCTGCTGCCAGGCAGTGTGTAGGTTATGCTCATTTTCCCTGGGTAAGGGCAGAGCGGTGTCACTGACCCAGCTGAATGTTTCTGCACAAAAACACGAATTAAAACCACCCCCTGCTGCCAGTAACCGAGTCGCTGTGCAATGTGGAGGATTTGTCCCTGTCCTCGTCCCCACACAGCCTGGGAGTGTCACCGAGGCCGCATGGATGTGGCAGCGACTGGGACAGCTCAGCCTGGGCTCTGCGGTCTGAGGGCAAGCACTCAGGTTCTGTGTGCTTCACTGGGGAGGAAGGGGGAGATCTGAGGAGGCGAGAATTAAATGTCTCACTTTTCTTTCCCAGTAATTAACCCTGGAAAAAAAGAAGAGAGAAAAAGAAACAGAAACCAGTCAGGGATGCAGCTTCGCATGGCTGGATTAGAGTCACAGTTGGCCTATCCCCTTGGGAACACTACTCTGCTATTAATAAAAAGATAAACAAGCCCTTTTATTTATTTATTTTCCCTTCTCTCCCCAAGCCCTTTGATTTCTCTTCTCCTGCTTTAGGGGGCCCTGCTCCCTTCCGTCAGCTCTGCATAAGGGAGTGTTTGCAGAGGGAGCGCTGCCTGGGAAAGACAAAAATCAAGGGTGAAGGGAGTGCGGGGAAGAAGAAAACGGGTGAAAATTATTTTAACCGTTTCTAGCAATCACATCACCGCTCAGGACTGGCAGAAATGCTGCCCTTTATTTATTCCTCTTGCGCTGATGCAGCTGCAGGTGTCATTCCCACGGGCTTCCTCTAGCTCCCTGAGGCCACCCCATCCGAGCAGGTCCCTGTCTGTGCCTCGCCACCCCTGGGGACAGCTGTCTGGAGCCCCTGGCTGAGACAGAGACAGCCTGCTGGCCTCGCTGGGTCCGTGTGGAAATTGGGGCTGTCAGGCAGAGCGTGGGGGGGAGAGCCGCCCACTGGGAAAAAGCTAATTGCTGCTCTCAGGCAAGGGGCTGGTTGTATCTAAGCCATCAGCAGAGTGCAACCGATCTCAGCAGCTCAAGAAAACACCAAGAGGAAAAAGCACATCAGGTTATTTGCCTTAGAAGGGATATTTGCCAATTTTGTGGGCAGAAGTGGGTATGGATAAAACTGTGGTGATTCTGTGGTAATTCTTTATACAAATTAGGCGTTCAACTCAGTCTGAATTTTAAAGACTCGTTTTAAAAAAATTAAATACCTGAAAAATACTTCATAAAGCTTCTGAATAAGTGATGAAAGCTATTTTCCAGGCTTCTTCTTTGATCCTTAGAATGGGACAAAGGCAGATTAAATGGCATACACACACACCTGGGCACTACTTGTGTGCGTTTTTGGGGGATCATCTCATCAGTACCTCCAGCCATGATCTGAGAAAAATTTGCTTGCTGAAGGGACAGAAATTATTTGAAGACGTTCAGAGCTTAGTCTGTTCCTGTTTATTGCTCCAGAGACACTCAAACTTCGAGCAACAAGCGTCAGTCATCAACATGGGGGTACCCGTGGCAGGAGTTGTCGCTGTGCTCTGTGTGTCCCCTTGGAGAGCTTGCAGAAAAGGAGGAGAAGAAGATGCCTCAGAGCTGCCACGGGATCGCTCCTACTGGCCATGCAATCCCCCTAGCCCAGCCTGAGTACCAGCCTGACGTGCTTTTTGCTGGTAAAAGCAGAGTTGCAGGGCAGTGAGGAACGGAGAATCACGAAACTGAACTGCCAGGCCACTACAGGAATATCCCAGGGTCTCAACCCAGACACGAGGCCAGGCACTGCTTCCTCGGGGACCTTTGTCTCCTGAACCATCCCTCTAGTCTTTCCATCAATGTGTTGAATTTTCTTTAAAAGTTTTGTAAATAAAAGCCCTTTTTGCCTTTTTTTTTTTTTTCTCAGCAAGCATGGGGCAGGGAAGTGAGAGCAGAGGCTGGCACTGCAGTCTGGGTGTTAATGGCCACATTAGCTGGAAAGGGGCAGCCAAAGCAGGATGTGTAAAACCCCACCCAGGCTGCCCTTTAATTTGCTGTTACGTGGAGTGGAAGATTTGAAAGCGTATTTCTGGGTAATTAATTCAAAGAGTGATTCTAATGGCTAATGCTGTCAGTTTTGACTGCAAGGGAGGTCTGGGGCTGGAGCAGGCAGTGAAGGGAAAGGAAAATGCTTGGAGGTCACAGGCAGATGTTAAAATATTTTGACAGCCCACATCCAAGAGGCTAACTTAATGAAAGCCTTTGGCCAGCACCTTCCAAGAGGTCTGAAACTGAATCCATTTATTTTTCTCCAGAATAGCATGCATGGCTTGGACCGTGGCTTGTCCATAAATCACCATTCTCCATTTGGTCAGCAACACCATCAATCATTCTCAGAGCCCACCAGCCTGCTCTCCGTGCCACTGCAGAAACACCAGAAAGAGGGATTTGGTGTCTCTTGAATTTAACTCCTCAATTTTCAGTGACAGGTAGGGTAAGCTCTGCCTTTATCTCTACTGATTATTAAAGCCAGTGAGCAAAGGTCCTGCACCTGTGTATGGAAATATAACTGCTCCACGGTGCTAGGAAATGAAATTAGGAAGCTCTATTCATGGTGTTATCTTGCTGGGAAGGATTTAATCAAACCACTGCAGTGCTGAGGAGGATGTCCACAGCCTGGGAGTTTTGTTCCCCCCGAACTGCATATCCCTGTGGCATTTACTAAACTCCTCCAGCCTACCCCAGCGGGCTTGGAGTCAAGTAGCATTTGCAAAGCATTTGCTGGGGACCATTCTGCTGAGGTTTTTCAAAAGATTTCGTCAGGAAGCTGGGAGGGCACAGCTCCTGGCATTCGTGTTCATTGGCTTTCACTGCTTTTTGCTTTGTGCTTCAGAGAGCACTTGGAGTAAAGACATAGGGAATGAAAACTTGTGAATGTGGAAAATAACTGGGAGAATATTTGATTCAAGTTTATATTTTGAAATCAGGTTTGGGTGAAGTTTGCTCCTTTTTGACCTCCTTTGGCTGTTTCCAGAAATGAATTCAGTTCCTGCTATGTATCAGCTCATCATTTCAGCATCTACCATTGCTATACTTTTTGTAACAGAATGTGTTCATAAATTGGTACATCCTTCATTTCATGTCCTTAACTTCTGTGCAGGACTGTAATGCATGGAAAAGCCTTTTTCCAGCCCAGACCTGGGGTGGCTGCACTTCAGGATGGGTGAAAGGATGCCCTGTGCCTCTACTGCTTGCAGATGCAGTCATGGACTGATTAGACCAAAGCTGGCAGATTTCCACCCTAATTCACTGCATTAATTTTATTCAGCTCTCTATAAACCACAGGAGACAGACATCCACACGCAGACCTGGACATCTGCAGAATTGCAGGTGCCAGTGTGTGTGGTACAGGCCGACACAGAATTTAGAGCAGACCCTCACCATCCTGGGGCTCCTGGAGTTTATCTTGAGTACCAGGCTTGTGGGTGATGGCACAAGACAACACCTTCCTTTGCATGTGTGCTCAGGAACTGTGCATCACTGAAACACAAGGATGGCACTAGAGATGTGCAAATCCATCTACCAAGCAGATGCACAGTTGCACCCTTGGTTTATAAGCAGACACTATCACTCCAGAGATTAATTAGGTGAATGCTTGCCCTGCTGGCTGATCAGCTGTATTTGGACATGCACCTGGACTTACTGCAGGGCTAAATTAAGGAAAAGGCTTTTGAGTCCAAAAATGTCTAGGACTTCTGGTCATGGCAATATCATTTATTTATTTTTTCCAGTTCTGCAAAGCTTCTTGTCCCACAATGAAGAAGGCTGCATACGTGCAGTCAGTCTGTCTGAACACATTTTTCATTAGCAGTGCTCCGGGATGGCAAATGAATCTACATACACATACAATTAAACCATTGCTTGCACAATATCCTCCTCCAGGCACCCCAGGAAAATCAATAAGTGCCATTCCCGGATCAGCAGCAGTCACCAGCCCCTCTTTGCCAGCAGTAAAGTGCTCCCACCCCCTGCCCCAGCCGAGGGGTGCAGGAGACAGAAGGCAGATGAGCTCTCACATTCCCTTCTGAGCACCTGCCAAAATTCCCTTGTCCCCTGGTGCAGTGAGAACATCAGGGAGGGCACAGCTGGGGTGTCCCGGGAGGGCACTGTCAGGGTGTTTGGCACATTCTGCCTGGCTGGCTGGCACAAGCTGCCCTTCCTTCAAGCTCTGCTGCTGCTGAGTCCTGCACAGAAGGTGGCTCCAGCAGCCCTTGCCAGTCCCCTTGATAGTTTGGACACTGAGCACTGCATGAGCAATAAGACCACAGTGCTTGGGAGGGAATGGGAACAGCTCTGCTCTCTCCCAGACTGTGTCTTGCTCTCATTGGTAAAAAAAGGAGAGATTACTTTTCAGCACTTTATTGTTAAGGAACATGGGACAGCTGGGAAGGATTTTTCCCTCCATGTTTCTTCTCCACTCCTGCTAAGCCAGAGAAAACTTCCCTGGCTGAAAGAGGGTGTGAAAGCACATGGCAGGTTTTGCAAGTGTCCATTAAGCTCATCCAGCACACCCAGTACTTCTGAGTTAGCTCACATCCAGGCTTTCCATGGCCATGGTGTGAGTGCAGATACTGTCAAGCAGAAGCACCCCAGGATCAGAGCCAGGCTAGCAAAGCTGGGTTTTATTGATAGGGGGAGCAGGGCAAGGAGGGCAGTTTTCATTCATTGCAGCCCCCAAATATTTCTGGGGCTTTGCCTCTTGCTGCTAAAGTCTCTCAGGTTTGCTCATTCGTGTGAGATTTCTTTCATCTTGGGTAGCAATCTCACAGCATCAGCTCCTGAATTATCTGAGTTGTGTTACAGCTGAGGGCTGGGGAGCAGGTCCTCTCATAGTTAGAAGGAGTCAAAGACTAGATTGAAGAAACTAGATCAGAGGAGCAGACAGTTGCTCTCAGCACACCAAAATCAACCAAATAGGGGGTGTACAGAGTCTGGTATTTCATACACACAGCACACTCAATAATTAGCACAAGGGCAAGACCACTTAGTAATAGAGTTTCAGAATAATTTTAATGTTTTCTTACTGAATTTTTCACTTGCGTACTTTCACAGCCGTTTTTAACATTTCAGCAGAGTGTGCTGGAGTCTTTATATTATTTTTCCCCCCCTTGGAGAAACTGAAGCACAGAGCAATGACATGACCTGGCTGGGGTGATCTGTCAAAATGTTGAAACCCGTATTTTCCCAGTCCTGAAAACCCAAAACTTGGGAGTTTCTATCTGCTTTTGGGCAGGCAGGTGAGGGAGGGTAGGAAACAGCAAAAAACTGCAGCATGGCTATTAACTCCAGTGCCTTCAGAAATAACCCTTTATCCCAGCCCCTGGCAGAGCAGCCCTCCTCACTCGTTAATGTGCTTGCTTAAAACCATTGCCCTTAAACTTCCACCAGTGCTGAAGCTAATGTACTGCCCTTTGCCACCTCGAGTGAGGCTGTGCTCTGGAAAGCTGTGCTGGGCTGATTCCTGTCAAGACTGTATAATCAGAGATGGGGAAAACTTGAGAAGTGGCTCTTAGGAGGTACCTCCCGGGCTGAGAGCAACTTCTTTTTATGTTGGAAAAATACAGTGTTTTTCTACTAAGAAAGGAGAAAGTTGCCTGCAAAACTTCTACAACTTGAAAATTACTTCAGGCTCTCTGTGAAATCCCCACGCTTTCACTGATGAGAGGATAAAATACCAGATATCTGCTCAGAATGAACAGGGCAAAGAGGGAGAAAAAGCTACTTCCGCTGCTACGGCACAGAAATCCTTTAGAAAGGACCAGTTTTACTTCAGCTTGAGGATGGATAAAATGCTGGTGTTGTCCCAGATCCTAAGAGCAGCTCCTAACCAACGATTAGAATGACTGATCTCACTTTCTCATTCCCACCCTTCATCCTGCTAGGGATGGGTTTGCCAGCCAGGTTTGTCTGAGCCAGATCTGAGCAGGTGCAGCTGAGCTGCCTCTTGGCCCCTCCTGAGACCTGCCCAGATCTGGCAGACACTGGGACAGTGATGGTGGTTTTGGCTGGGGTGAAGAGGTGCAGCCACCTTTGGAGCAGAGGAAGGGCAGAGCTCCAGTGGCACAATGAGTCCAACAACTGGGATAAAGCCCAGAGATCCCATTTAAAGCTGAAATTCAAATGGATCTTGTCTTCATAAGGGTCTGATCTTAACCCCACGCCACAAAACCACAGAATCCCAAACATGGCACACTTCAGCTGTGGTAGCAGTGAGGTTGCTTGAGCAACATTGACTTTTTGGTGTGGTGAGGAGAGCACAGGACTGAGCTTGGAGAGCCACATCTGCCTGGGGGAGTCATGCTGCAGGTGGTGTGCTAGGACTGCTCACTGGGAATGGGGAATGGGCTGCAGGTCAGGAAGGAGGTCCCTGGAACAGCTTCCCAAGGAACTGGGAAATGGGAAAACGGTGGAGCACAGGCTGGCATTACGCCTGGAGTGCTGGGGAATGGGGAAGCAGAGAATGATTTTGGCCAGGCTTCAGCATCTGCCAGAAGTGGTGTGCATGTGTGAGGGCTGGATAACCGAGGCTTTGGCAGGTGGAGGGATAAAAAGGAGCTTTTCCCTTATGTTGCAAAACCTAAAATTTCATGAGGGGAAAACATGCATGAGTCAAATTAAACCAGAGCATTTGCAGGAGGAAGGATTCAAATCCCTGAAAAAAACGTAATTCAGGGGGTAACTTGAAATTTCACATTTGCACTGAAACAAATAATTCATAGTGTTTAACCCTGATTTCTTTAAAACTCTCTTTGAATTTGATTCATTTCTAAATAAAAAATGCCATTTTGAAACAATAAAGTTTCCCTCAAAAATAACTTCAAAATGAAACACTGCCACATTTCCAAATATTTGTTTTCCTTTAAAGGGGTTGAAATGCAGTGTGTCACACTTGCCTACAGCTTTGCCCTGACCTTTTTATTCAACCTAAATAATTTTCTCAATGTAACCTGAGCAGCTTTAGCTCCCTTGAAGTTATGCTTTCTGGGATGAATTTACAATTTACTGAAAGAATATCTTTTCAGTTTTCCTTTAGACTGAAGTATATTAGCAGAGCTGTTTTGGAGAAGGAAATACTCCGTTTTGTTCCTGCTGTTTAAACTGCTGATGGTCTCCATTAACAAAACATCACTTTCATAAGACACGGGCTCATCCGAAAGTGCATAGAAGAGAAGACCTGAAAACAGAGCTGAGGAATAATGAAAGAAAAAAATTAACTGCACAAAAAGGCTACTTACATTTATGGGATCTTTTAAAATAGCATTTAGATGGAAAGCTGATTCCTCATTTTTGTCCATGCTGGTATTTTTCTCAGGCTATCTCAAATTTCAGGAGTTAAGAGAAGAAAAAAAAGTCTTGCATTGCACCATATATGCCAAAGAAATGCAATACAATCTGATTTCACTTCTTTCTCTCATGCCTGAATGTGCTCATTTTTGCTTACAAAAGGAAAGACACAAAAGAATTGTAAGAAAAGGAATCAGATGGTGCCGCCCGATACTGTTTCACAGCTCAAACGTGAAAACAAGACCAGCTCCTTCTGCTGACACTCAGGTCTCAAAAAAAAGGGGTTATTATTCTTTTTAAAGGGAATTCTCTTAAAGGGAAATTGCTGGGAGTTTAATCAAAAGCAGCATTTATTATAACTTAGCAGAGCAGTTGCCACCCGCTGCCGAGAGCGCTGCTGGCAGAGGGAGCCTGCAGAGGCACCGAGCCTTCTGCCCACTCCTGAGCAGCTCCAGCTCCCACATCCCCTCCCTGGGTCTCCTCCCGTGCTACACTCTCTGCAGATGGACCCTGAGGAGGGACCTACTTGCTGGCTTAGCTTTCCCCTCCTTGGATGGTGCACAGCTTTGATTTTTCAAGATTTCTCTTGATTTCTCAAGAAATCTCAAGGTCAGCTGTGTGCCCTGTGCTGAATGGTGCACCTCAGGCAGCACGATGGAAGCAGAACGTGGGCACACGAAGGCAGCAGCACCCAGCAGCTGCTGCCACCCCTCCTGCCAGGCGACCCAAACTCATCCCACCTCCAGCTCTCCACTCAAGATCTAGACCCAGCTTGAGAGAGACAGAGCGAGACAGCACATGGAGTGCTACAAAACCTGCACCAGGACCTCTGTTCCTCTCAGAGGTCTCAGTAATGAGGAAAACAAACGGTGTTCTGAGGCTTGCAGTTGTTACATACATATAAACAATTTCACCTCCTCCTGTGTCCAGGTTTCGGGATATTTGGCACAGTGTATAAGCACAAATAGATTCACCCCCTCCCTCCCAGTAGATGATTTTCAAAGGACCAAATCTCTCACAGGGCACTTTAGGGAAGGTTTCTTTCCTCTTTCTCCCTTGCTATTGTCTCCTTTTCCATCCAGAATTTCACAGCTTTCTGCATTGTTCAGGTCAGGATGAAGGCCAAGAGAAACTGTGGTCCTAAAATCATCTAGTCTGTACACTTTGTGCCTTTCTCATATGTTGGAAAAATAGCATCTTCACACAAGTGGAAATGGAAGTGGAAGGAGAAACACTTGGAAATGATTGTTATTTTTAAGTGCTGCCTCAGCAAACAGCCAGTTGCAGCACTTACTGTCTGTCACACCAGAAAAACCTACATCAGTTCCCCGTAACCAAACACCAGCCGTGCTCCCGAGTTCAGGTAATGGGACCTGCCATTGCAGGCCTTCCCGTGGTTTCTGTCATGGATAAGTCTCCTGCTGGCTTTCATCCTCAAATCTCAAGCAGAAGTTGAAAGAAAGGAAAACTTGCTGCAGGATGTTGCCAGCCACAGCTGGCAGGTCCCACACCCAGGCCAAAGGGGCAGCTGCTCCTTCACTTGACAGAGCCAACTGCAGAGCACGGGACACCCCGGTGTGCCACTGCAGGCACATCCCTGAAGCCAAATACCAAATTGTAGCATCATCCCAGCTGTCATGGAGAGGAGGCTGGTCTACACTGCTGCTTCACACTGCCTTCCCAGCTTGCAGCTTTCCACAAGCCTCAGGAAAATCAGGCTCTGACTTGCTTCATAAGCCTTGCACTCTCTCAGCTGAAAGGGAGCCCACCCCTCACATTCCTGCTTCAAGCAAAGGCACAGTATCCTAATGGATCCAGAAAAGTTAAAGTCTAGACTGTACTCATCAGTGCTGATGTGTTTTATAAACCTGGGCGAGTTACAGAGCTTATCTGAGAAACAGGAAGCATTTGAAGGGTTACTTCCAGCCACTTCCATAAGCTCCCAGATGAAAACCTGTCGATGAAAACATCTCGATGAATGGGGCTTTATGCAGCTTGTGGTTATCTGAATAATCCTTAATACCAGCTCCCTCTTCCTGCCTGATTTCTGCTGTGGTTAAGAAGCCTAAAGTAGTAAGATTAGGAAGCCTAAAGTAGCAAGAAATATGCCCTAAAGCAGTCAGCTAAGGATCCAAACTTAATGGGAACATCTGCAAAGGACTGAGAGCTGGAAAATTAGCTTTGCAATATTGGCTGCTGTGTCTCAATGCACAAAGGGACTGCTCCCAGACAGGAGACAGCAAGAGGGAGCAAAACCATCATATCCTACGGCCTCATCTTGTAGGGTAAAACCCCATCCCAGTTTCAGCCATGGAGATGAGCACTGTCCTGAAGTTGCTGTAGCACATGCTGTGGAACAGGCCTTGCTTTCCCCATCCCAGCACACCTGGGAAAGACAACAGAGCACCCAGAGCCAGCTGTCTCCACTGTAAGCCCAGAGGAAGGGATCTGACTCTGAAATATGAGCCCCAATAGAACCACCCTTCTTTTCCCCAAGGAATGATGACCAGGCTCAACCCAGGCCAGCACCCTGCCTTCCTGCCTTTCCCTTTTATCACCTGCAGCAGGGCCTGAAAGCTCATTGAACACAGCTGGAGGCATCCCACCAGGCCTTAGCCCTTCCTCCTCTGCTCTTCTCCCACAAAGCCCAAAGACAAAGAGGATGACGCAAAAGACACGCCAGCAAAATTCCTTGAACTTTTTGGTACAAACCTGCAGGAAGAGTAGCTTGCCATGGTGAAGTGAGTACTTCTGCAAACGCAGATCAGAGGAAAATCCTGTCCTGAAGTTCAGGAGGGCAAGAGTTACACTAGCAATTCGAAAAAACATTTCTTTGCCCAGATGGTGCCTTCAACATAAACTGTCAAAGTCATTACTCAGACTTTATTGTCAGGGTTATGTTTTCTTTATTCCTTTTAATATTCCATATGCTGGTCATATAATACATTTCTTTGTATTCCTCTTCCCTTTTATTCTCTTTGTTTGTTCCATTCATGACTTATCACCTTCTGGTGGCAATTTAATTATCGGATCTATATTATTGGTATCTCTTTTTTTTAATATAATAAAGGATTTCAGTACAAAACACTGCAAGTAATTCAATTTCCATCAGTGAGGAAGGAAGTTGGATATATTCAATGAAAGGGAGGAGAGTAGCTGGCTATAACATTTTTAATAAAAATATAATAGCACTTTGTACTTTTTAGCATCTTCTATTTGGAGAACCTTGTGGCTTCATAATCGTTAATATTGCTTAACTTTTCCACTGCACTTTTCATCTATAGCTTTCTTTCCCAGCACTTTCTGAAGGTGAATCAGTATCAGCCTCCCTTTTTTTTGCACCCAAGGAAACTATATGAAATCCAATACAATCCAGCTGGTCAGGGTTACTGCAGGGATGAGACCCTGGGCATCCTGGAGCCCTTTCCATTGGACTGTGCTGTCCCTCAATATGAAGAGCTGCTCATCCCTTTCCATGAGAGATAAACAGACCCATCTCCTTCTCAGATCTCCTTCTGTTGCCCACAAAAGCCGAGGGCCCATCACTCTTCATTCTTGGTCTGCTTTAGTGTATTCTGCCTTGTCCAATCCGAATTACACCGTGTATCCCTCTGGGCAGGACCTGCACCCTCACTGGGGTGGGAGAGCTTCAGAAGGGTTTGCTACAACAGGACACAACAGCAGCTCAACCCCAGGAGCCCTACAAAGACTCCCTGAAATATCTCAGCTTGCTCCTTAATCATCTGGGACAGATTCCCAGTTTTATATTTTGTGTGAAAATTCAGTTTCTCTAAAGCAAAGAATCACAGATTTGATTGACCAAGTCCCCAGTGACTTGAAGGAGGTGAGTAGGGGTCAATAGTTCTTGTCTGGTACAAGGCTATCAAGTTGCATATTTGGCATAAAAACAATGAAATGGTTCTTCAGTTCACATGGAGCTGAGCTGCAGAACATGGATACTGAGGATGCTGAAAGTTTATATGGATGCAAAAGATTGTCTGGAGAAATCCACAGAAGTAAAATCATCCAAAAGCTTTTAAGTACACAGGTGTTGCCTTGGGCTCAGAAACTCCCTGAAGAACACTCCTGGTGCAGTGTTTAGAGTGTAATTCTGTGCCCTCTATCCTGTTCTCTTGGCATAAGCACCAGAGGTGGGATGATGGGCTCACATGGAGCTTCTCAGCAAGTGCCAGGCCAGGCAGCCTGGAGGGAAGAGGGTTGTTTGGTGGCCCAAACGTACCATGTTTTGTACCACACCTGAGTGACTGGGAGCCTTGGTCTCAGGACACACCGTTTGATTGGAGAAATTCTGTGTGCAAGGCAAGATCTACCTTTGGCAGGCAGGTCCCTGTGTCTGTATAGTGGCTCCCTGACTTTTCCATGGGTAAGAGGATCCTCTAGATAAGGCCTATGGAACTATATCCTGAGCACAATCAATTAATTTTGTTATGCACTTTTTCAATTTCCTTTCTTCCTAGTAAAGTTCAAAATTACTAAGATTTAGTGTCTTCAAATAATGTATATGGTACTTGAAACTGGCTATTTTGCCACTTCTAACTTCTTCATAAAAAAGGTAGGTTCTTTCTTTTCCTATTCATAAAGACAGCTCTGCTCCTAAGGCTCCAAACAACAGTCAGAATGACAGAAGATGTTATTTTCTGATCAGTAAAGTGTTTAGAGAAAGTGCTTTCCTTATTTTTCTGCTTCTTTAAATATCAGTCAGTTTTCTTTTTCCATAGATCAAAGCTTTCATGTGGTATATTTTTTTGTTTCTGCATTGTTTCTCAGGTCAGAAATTATTTAGAACACAATGGAGAAAAAGAAATCACCTTTTCTTTCACTTTTGCTTTTTAAATGAAACCACTAAAAATATTTTCAGTTCCAAATTATCACCCAAACTCAAAACACCCAGAAAAATGATGTAGGAAGAAAGAAAGAAAAGGAAAAAAAACCCAGTAGAAATATATTCATGAGACTAGCATGTGTGTAGCAGATTTATTTATTTCTTTATTTATTTACATGTTTTAATACTAGGGAATTATTGTATCTGCGAGCCAAAACAACAGCACTCCCCAATGCCAACTCCAGCTGTTCATCCCTTGTAAAATTATGAGCTGTTTTCAAGAGCTTGATTAGATTTTGTGATGGAACTTCGGTGTAGCTGTGCAGATATTGTTGATTGCTGCAGTGTTGTAAAGACTCCATGTGACAAAAGGGTGCAGTTATTGCCCTGATTAGGAAGAATCCTCCTGGAGTGCACCCTAAGCCAGGGTCAGAAAGGTGTGGGACCAGCCATGTTGGGGCCTTGCCGGAGTGGCCTTGGCGTGCCTTTTCCAGCCCCAGTGTTCCTGGAGCTCTAGGCTCTTGGACTGTCTAGGGCCTAACCCTAGGCTTAAGGCTAAGCCTAAGCCTCACCCTAACCCAGACCCACTAGGATGTGTTTTCCAGCTCAGAAAGGTGTAGGAGCAGCCATGGTGGGGCCTTGCCAGAGTGGCCTTGGTGTGCCTTTTCCAGCCCCAGTGTTCCTGGAGCTCTAGGCTCTTGGACTGTCTAGGGCCTAACCCTAGGCCTAACCCTCAGCCTAAGGCTAGGCCTCGCCCTAACCCAAACACACTAGGATGTGTTTTCCAGTTCAGAAAGATGTAAGAGCAGCCATGTTAGGGCCTTGCTGGAATGGCCTTGCTGGAATGGCCTTGGCGTGCCTTTTCCAGCTGCATTGTTCCTGGAGCTGTAGGCTCCTTGACTGTCTAGAGCATAACCCCAGGCCTAACCCTAACCCTAAGCCTTGCTCTAACCCAGACCCACTAGGATATGTTTTCCAGTTCAGAAAGATGTAAGAGCAGCCATGTAAAGGCCTTGCTGGAATGGCCTTGGCGTGCCTTTTCCAGCTGCAGTGCTCCTGGAGCTGTAGGCTCTTTGACTGTCTAGAGTCCAACCCTAGGCTGAACCCTAAGCCTAAACCTAACCCCAACCACTACCCCTAAGCCCTATAGTAACCACTCCCCTAACCACTACCCTATCCCTACCCCTTACCCAGTGTCATTGAGCTGAAATGTCCATCCTGACTTAATATCCACTCCAAGTCCTTTTGGGGAAACTAGCAAACAGGCTTACAAAGGCAGGATGGAATAGTTTTAAACAAACCAGTGCATTAGTGGGGGAATTCAGTATCTTCCCAACCAGTTCTCCACAGAGCTCCAAAAGGCATCTGGCACTGAAGGCAACCGCAGTGCTCGTGTCCTGAGAGGAATTCTGCTGAGCTTGAGGTAGGTACAGTAGGCTGGCAGCAGTCCAAAACATCTGGCCTCACACACTTCAGGCTGTAATGTAGAAGTTACACACTGAGCATGTTTTGCTGTTAGAAGTCTCCTAGCAGGTATCGTGAAAGGAACAATTTTATGTCACCTAATCTGAATTCAAATTTCATAATTATAATTTTATGTCTGCTTCTCCCCGAAGGAAAGACTCAATTATTTATAGAGGTCTAGAAAAGACCACGGCTTTTCTGTGGACAGAACATGCAGCAGCATCATCAGTCCTGGATAGGTTGTCCAAAGCAACTGAAGTTAGATATTGCCAGATTCTTCTAGCTGGAGGCATTAGCACAAGTACTCCACCCTCCACACATGCTTGAAATAGAGAAAGAAGTGCAGATGACATGAATTATGCAGCCACTAACTAACAAGGCATGTGTCATTTCTGAGTTTGTGGTTTTAAATATTTTCATGCCACAGAGATCTCAAACCACTTAGTATCACAAGACGTGTAAGACAAAAGCCTTAAAATGTCTGCCAAGGACTAACAATAAAGGACATTAAAACTTAAATAGAAAATTGGAAAAGCAGTGGAATTATTAATTGCTACCTTTTAAGCAAAGCTGTCTGTAGTATTAGGACCTTTTGTGGCTTGACATTTGTAGACTTGGTAAATTAGAGCCATAAAAGAAATTGGCCTCTCTAGACACAGGTAAAATCCGGTGTAATACCAAGGGTTAGTAGTTAGTTCATAGTCTTTCAGCATATTGCAGATAAAAAACTCTGAGGCCTGTGCTTCCATCCCCATTTTGGCTAATCACGAGACATCCCCATGTGAGGCACAAGTTGCCCCAGCTCTCCCAGGGAGCAGGTGATGCTGTGAGTTACCAGGCCAAAGGACTCATGCAGCAAGTAGGAAAATCATGGCTTTATCCTCTCTTTTCCTTTCAGATGATTTACATCCGTAGGAGTGCAAGGAGCAATCAGCCCCCTCTCTCTCGCCTGTCAAACCGTAAAGAGTCTAATCCAAATCACTGTTAATATTTCATTCGAGTTCAGTAGACTTTGGAGCCAGCCCCAGGCTCAGACTTAGCATGTCTTTTTGGAAGCTCAGTATCTGATTTTTATTAAGATGTGAGAGGCTCCTGTGAAGCAGAAGCCTTAGGATTCCTGTCGAAATGAGACTTGAAGCAGCGAAAGGAAGAAAAACTGGATTGTTTTGGCTGCATCTTGCCCTGTGCTCAGGAAACTCAGCACTGCTCCAAGAACAGAGGGAAGATATGGAAGTGATGTACTACAGTGCCTGAAGATGTTTTAACATGATATCTTGTAGCCTGCAGTTCCCAGTGCAAGCCGCACACGGGAACTTGCTGTTTTTTGGGATCTTGGTTAGGCATAAACTCTGATGTTGTGCATATCCTTCAGACACTTTGCACTTGTTCTGAACTGTGGTGGTAGAGGGTCCTCTGCTCGGCCTCATTATTTAGACTGCACAAGGCATAAGGGAGTCAATGGCATGGGGTCATGGAAGCTGTTTTTACATCCCTTTCTTACACCGTGCATAACTTGGCTTGACCTAGGGAGTTGCCTGAAGGGGTAGGAAGCAGATAAGAAGACTCCTCAGCCACCTCCTTTCTTAGTCTCCACCTCTTCCCAGCATGGGAAGGGACTGGCAAGCCAAATGTTGTGTCATACACCAGAATGCCTCATACTGTTCGGGGGTACATGGTGTTTCCTGTACCAAATAACTGAAGCTCTCCCAGTTCTTATTGGTGCTTGTAGTTGTTCTTCATTGCCACTCAGTTTGTCACCTCTGTG
Organism: Daphoenositta chrysoptera; assembly: GCA_013397915.1. Lineage (NCBI taxonomy): Eukaryota > Metazoa > Chordata > Aves > Passeriformes > Daphoenositta > Daphoenositta chrysoptera. The sequence goes on from VZRO01007383.1 coordinate 105,274, forward strand.
GTTTCCCACTGCTGCTGGTAGGATGTAAAACCCAATAGGTCTAGGCCAAATGGAAGCATACCTCGTTAAAATGCAGTATTGTTGAGAATTAGTAATAACAGCAGATTACAGAGTTCATGTGCATTTCCAGGATTTTCTTTTTAATAGCTTTTGTTGATATGGCTTGATATAACTGACTGAAGAAATGTAGCATCCTAGAAAATTCAGTCTGGACTGCTGGTTATAACTTTGGCCACTGCACTGGAAGGGTCTATCCATAGCTCTTTGGTCTTTTACCATCAGCCTTGAGTTTGCTCAAAGGTGGTGTGAGCTGTTTTGGAGTCTGTAATGAGTGGTGGTGTGTGAACTCAACACAACAAGGATCCTTCCTAAGACAGATAATGACTGTATCAGGGTGGTCAGAAACCATGACCCTTGTCCTTACATAGACCCATGGAAAAATCCATTAGCATCCTCAGAATAGGCTGGAGAGACCCATGAAGAGCTTGCTTGAGCTGAGTGAAGTCTCATTAGTGGGATGCCAAGATGTAACCCTCATGCCACCATCATTTTAACATGGGAGGACCCCGGATTCTGAGTGTGCTCAGGCAAAGGGGCGGTGCTCTCCCACGGGCACTCTTTGGGCTGCACAGGTGGATGGCAAAGGGAGGAGCAGAGACCAGTGCTGTCTTTCCTCTGAAAGAAGGATTAACAAAGAGTCTGTCAGTAGGAGCCTGGGAGTGAGAGATCCCCATAATGGCAGAGCAAGTGAATAGCATGTGTTTAAAGAGCCCATAATCCTATATTTACACAACAGTCCTTAATGGCTCATTCAGAGCCATTGCAAAAAACCAAGTAAATAGTGTGGTTAGAAAGTCTGTTACTTTATATTTACTCACTAGACCGTCTGCTGTGGGAGCTGTGAATGTCATGGAGAGCTAAAAGGAGCGTTCTTTTGATTTTTCTTTTTTTTTTCCTTCTTTTCTTTTTTTTCTTTTTTATTTTTGCTATGAAAAGCTAACTAATAATGATACTGAAAACCACTTTCAATAGGAACTATACCTTCACTTTGCACCAGTGGAGAACAACCATTAGCACACTTTGTCAAGGAAAGGGATGCATTTATCATCACCTGGAGTCTTTTCATAGACGCTGGATGTGCTCTAAAAGATACGCTCTTACTCAACAAGACGTTATTGAACTCAATAGCACTCACCTGTGTGGCGGGAAAAATTCATTCTTGTCACTGCAAGAACTTCTGGGAAGGCATAAAATGGTCTGGTTTACACATATTTTATACAAATAGTCTCTTTTGGCTTTAAAATATGCTACATGTGAGACTGGACACTAAATTTATTCTCTCAAATGTTTATTCATGTAAACAATCAAATCTTCATTAAAGTCAAAATTATACACACAAATCAGAGTGAAGCAGACAGCTGATTAGCATGTGAAATGAAGGTGACATTAAATATTTAGAGATTTGCATAGCAAATAATTATAAATCCAAAGTTAGTGGTGAGTTATGAAATGGACTGTTAAGATCTAACGAAGTCCACTTAAATAAGAAAAATTCACAGAAGCAGCCTGGTATCTTAGATCCCTGAAACATTATTCAAGATCCTATCTGAACCTTAATTAACTGATCCTCAAAATTCCCATGAGGCAACAGCAAGCACTGGAATGGAGCAAATAATTAATAAGTAATCATTTATGCAATGAATTTTTCTTCTTGTTTGTGATTGTCTACAGAGATCATTAAATCTATTTATAATACACAATGACTCACAACGTTGTCAATAATGTTTTGCTTGCAAATAGTTTCAAATTTGCAACTAGAAGGAAGAACAGAGGAATCCTGCATGTTTACTGCTGCTTCCTGACTAATTACAAAAGCCATGAGATCAACAAGGGATGGCTGTGAATACAGAATCAAATATTTAATAACCAAATGTGTAATTTTAAATTTCTCTGCAGTAAAAAAATTAAGACCCACTATCTAAGGAGGAAGGCGCTTTATCCTAATGTGAGAGGAAATGACAAAATGAAGTTCAGGCAGTACCAGTGTGTGGCCACACACCCCTCAGAGTGCCCAGGGTGGGTCACCTGTGGAGTGGCTGCAGCCATATGGGAGAAGGGGACAAGGCTGGAGCCTTCCTGAACCTTCACCTGTTAGGGGATCTAAAACTTAAAGCCACTCCTGCTACATCTATCCCACCTTGTTCAAAGAGATCTGATGAAACTTCACTCTGATGTAATCTGCTGTTTCCTGCCTCCAAGCACTCATGCTGCCCAAGTCTGAGAAATAAATTGTGCCAGGAGACTAAAGGGAAATAGATCAAGAACATGTCAAATTGACATTCGCTATCAAAATGGAATGAGTTTTTGAGAGCCAAAAAATATAATGTGGAAAATCCAGTTTAGGTAACCAAATTATTGATGACTGGGGAGATGGAGGCACAGACCATCAACAAGGAGCCAGGAATAGCAACCAGGACTTTCCTGTCGAAAGATCCAGAGTTTGTAAGGCTTCATCCACTGCAAGGAGGGCAAGGCTATGCCCCTCTCTGCACAACAGAACCTCAGCAGTATCGCTGGTATTTTCCCAGGATACTCTTCACAGAGAGCAGACCCTTTTCTACTGCAGAAGTGCATTTCTGCATTGACTTTCGCAGCACATTAACACAGCATAATGGTTGTAAGTACATACAGAGCCTGTGATATTGGATATTGGAGTTTGGAGAGCATCCCTCTCCTCCTCTTTGCTGTAGCATTCAGTCCTGCTTTTCTCACTCCACATCTGCAGCTCCAACTGTAAGGAATCATTTCAGTCTGGGTGAGTGGTTTTGTCTCAGAGACTACCAGGACTGTGAGCAGGGCTGTGTGTATTTGTGTAAGGATAGCAACCCCTATCCCTAACTTGTGCCTTGCCTTTCTTAAAAGATTTTCTCATGGAAGTAGAGGGAATGAGACTAGAACTGCTGTTCTGAAGCATTTTTTATCAGTGTATCCTTTTTCTTCTGCTGCTTTGTCTTTTGCCCCTAAACTGACATCAAAGTTCTCATCTCTAAGTGCAGCCAAAATGTCTCCATCAGTCCTGACCAGGCTCGGGCACAAGTGGACACCCACATGAGTAAAACCTGGAGTGAATCCTCCAAGCCCATGGGTCCTGGTGCCTTAATCTTATTTCCCTGGGTATTTTTAGTACTGTCAAGATACTGACTCAATCACACCTGGAGTTTTTCACCCAGTTTCTTTAGATAATTAAATGTTGTAAGATGCCACGATGAAAATTATTTTGACACAAGCAACTCTTATGAATTGGTAGCATTAATTTAAACTTGATTCCAGCAGAGCATGCCATGATGTTTCAGGCTATTAGCCCATCACTAATACAGACTATAGAATAGTTAATATCAGTCCATTCAAATCCAAGACATATTTTGATTTGCTGAATAGCTTTAATTCTCCCAAAGCTGATCAAATAATAATAACAACAGTAACAATAACAATAAAGGCAATTCCAGTGTGATTGGCTAATCTGATGGTTTTGCTCCCAGTTTATTTTTAATTTCTGGCAGCAGTGATATTGGAAATTAAAAAGCTCTCTTGACACTCGAGTGACTCGAATCTCAGACCAGATGAAATGAGGTGACTGAAGCAGCTCTGGGCCTTTTATTCTCTCCCATCATTATCACGGCTAATAAGAAGAAACTGTGAGGCTGCCCAGCAGTGAAGGCTGAGGACTTCCTCCCCCCACCCTTTCTTTCCTTTTTGTGCCATCCAAGATAAAGTACTAATTATCAGGACAGCTCAAGCTCATTTGTAGGAGGAAGGGAATTGAATGCTGCTTCAGTGAAAAGACTTAGCTCCTGTGTGCCCTTGGGCAGGAATTGTGGTACTTTGGTGATTTAAGCAATCCAAATTAAAACACCTTGAAGTGACAGGCAGACATCCCAACGGGCTTGCTCTTAGGACCTCTCTTCTAGCTCTTGTTGCAAGGTGCAACAGAAAAAAAAAACAATTTCACCCAGACCACTGTGTAGGGACACATCTTCCAGATGTAATAAAAGCTCAGGCCATTCTCTGATTTGGACAGCCAAGATGGGAACCTCTGAAGCATAAGTTTACCCTAGGACACAGGGAGGTGTGGACTGGAAATTCACACATTATTTGATAGTAAATGATTTGTGTGGAAGAGCAATTGGATTGAAAGTCTGGGGATGAATAAGACTGGCCTTGTTCTGTCTGGAAAGGGCACATTTTTGTTCGTGCACAGTGTGAGGGCACTGCCACTGCTGTTACAACACAGGAAGCATGGAATGGTGCAGGCTGACTCAGCCTACATCACTCTTTATGGGTGTTTGTCACACCTCTTCTAGAAGACCCCCAGTGATGGGGACACTGCAGACTGCCTGGCATTCTCTTCCTTGTCTAAGTCACCTACGCTGTGACAGGGGGAGGAATGCCAGAGAGAGAACTGTGATTTTGCAACGGGCTCAGCATCAAGCAAAGATTACCCCCAGACCACTGATGCGCTCACTCTGGAGCTGCTGAGGGAGGCCACAGTGGGAATATAGGATGAGGGGTTGTGAGAGGGGCCCCAAAACCCTCCCTGGTGCAAGGATGCTCCAACACCCCCTCTGCTTCAGGGGCAAAGGTCCTGCTGTGTTCTGCTTATCCAGGCAGCAGGCACTGAGTGTACAGAAGGAGTGTTTGGGCCGCAGGTCTGTCAAATCCAGGAACTAATTATTTTGAAACAAAACACAGTGTTTTCATTGCTGGTGTTAAAGTGCTTTATCAGCAGGAATCTGTGTCTGCCATGTTCCAGATAAATGCCGGGAGAGGAGCAGAGCACTGCGCTCACAGGCTGCCCCATCATCTGTTTTGTTAATGGCTCCATCGCTTGCCTGCCTGGAGAAGATGATTCTCACCATGCATCATGAGGATGGCTGAACGTGCCTTTCAGGCTTGGGTCCCAGAGGAGAGCCATTCCTCCTTCCCACCCCTGCACCAGTGCCCCAGGAGAGAAAAAAATTCACCTCTGCCACTTCTACCAATGAGTGGAAAAGGCAATGTGTGATTTTGCTGATTGCTCCAAACAACCGCCACTGGTGAGGGCAGGATTGGGACAAGTCGGGAGGGATGCTTTTGCAGAGCATCCTCCCCATCAGGTTGCTTGGGGCTCCCCAGGACAGTAGCACAGTTTTTCTTGTCTTCTAGGCATTTAACACTTCCTTTTCCATTAGATATCCATTAGCATGCTTCACTCTCACCAATCCCACGAGTGTTTTGGAGTGGTGGTTCACACTGGCGGACATTTGCTGTCTTTTATCCCAAGCAAAACTAAAGCAGGAGGTGAGGAGAGTGTTTCCCTTGCCGGGGCTGTCTGGGAGCCCTCTCGTGACTGAGGGGTTGGAAATCCTGGGGAAGGCTTGCTGGCTGTGGCAGTAGCTCCCATGTCTGCCAGAGGACAAGGTGGTAAATAAATTTCAGGCTAATGGAGGTGGGTGTTAAATATTTGCTGTACTTGAGCAGGAGGGCCTTTGTCACTAATTAGTGGGAGATGTTAAAGGAGATGGGATGTATTTAAACCTCATTGTTTGCCATTAAAGCACAGATTCTTTTACTTCTCTTCTGGGCTAAGCAGCTAATACATTTCGAGCAATAGCAGAAGGGCTTGGTGGATTAATCACTGTCCTTGGACATAAAAAATGATTTAATTTAATGCATGTAAATGTTAGGCAAGAGATAGAAGCAAGCGGTCACTGGCTTGTGAGCCAGATCAGAGTTCAGGGTCTGGTCTCTGCATACAAACAGGCTCCTCAGAGCCTGACCTGAGGGAGAGCAGAGGCTGGGGGCTGTGCCAGGCTGGGGTGTTTCAGGCACCTTCACTGCTGCCCTCCTGGCAGTTGCAAATCCTCCCAGCACCTGCCATCCATCCTCAGGGTCCAGTACGGGGGGAGGAAACATCAGGTCCTTCTTGGCGACTGCAGAGACTTCTCTACCCATTTTTCACCACCTCAATCCTTCCAACACGTGTGATTTGTACGGCCCTTGGCAGCCGAGTAGATGGGTGAGCAGACAGTACTAACTGTACCGTTAACTACAGCTCAGTAACTATAAGGATTCCTTGGCCCTTTCCCTGCTGCTAAAAGTACAGCACAGAAAGGCATAAAACACTGCAGAAGGTTTCTTCCCAGCCCCGATGCCTGTGGTGCCATCCAGCCTGGCACCCGGGGCAGCACGGGGCACCCGTCTGCATCAAACCCCATCTGCAAGGACCTTGTGGCTCTGACTCAACCAGCCCCTTGCCCGGGGAACGGGGGAGGCTCCGGGGATGCAGACAGGCTCTCTGTTCCCTGTTCCACGCTCCTCTCTCCAGGCTCCACGAGGAAACATCGGGCACTGACACCCTTATTTGCCCTGGATGAATCAGATTAATTACTCCAATGAGAAATTTCCCCTAGCAAGTCATTTTCCCGTTCAGTGCACCTTGTAAATATGAACTGCCTCGTCCAAAATCTTCCTGTGAATGAACAGAAAATCTTGTTTTTCCAGAAAGGAAAGTGAGGCATAGGAAAAGGTAAATGACATGCGCAGAGCATGGGGAAGTGTGTATAAATGAAACAAGAAAAATTTTATCAACACTTTTACGGAAATTTGACAATTATGATTACAGTAGGTGATGGGGCACATTTTTCCAATGCAGTGTGTAAAAGAGCAATTTTGAAACATTCTCTACCTCATGTGTTTTGTGGCAGAGGAGGGAAGCCCTGAACAGTACATCTAACTCTCTGCACAACAACCCTGTTTTTCTCAGTTGTGTCTTGCAGATCCAGTAGAAATAGTCCATGAACTCCCACAGATCCCTGCTGCAGAGATTAGGAAACACTGTAGATAGAACATTTACATCATAGTGAAAAAGAAGATGTTAAAAAAATTGGTTTTAATCCAATGCAGAACCGGAAAACATCTGATTTCCTAGCTGTCCACCAAGCAGAATGCCCAGCCAATTCTTTTTTAATTTAAATTTTATATTACAATATTAAGAGGAAACATTGTGCCAAAAAAATAAAGACATATTTCTATTAGTGCTAAGCAGCAGCTACTCCTGGGACTTTACTGATGGGATGCAAAAAAGAATGGCAGAATATTTCCAGCAACACATCTGTGGAAACAGAGTCTATTGGCATAGGTTATTAGTCTAGATTTTCTTTATGCATTTCTTTATGGGAAAATAGAAGGCATGCAAATATGAAATTTACAGAAAAAAAAAGAAATAAAAACTTCAACATGTGTTACAAGGACCAAAAATTTCAAAACTCAAAAATTTCCCAAACAGAAGTTTTTCTTTCTCCACAATTCAGATTTTGCCTGGAGGAAGATGCCGAAATTTCATGGAAACCAAGAAATTTTGGTTTTGAGTGAATAGTGTTTTTCGATAGAAAATATTGGTATAGAGGTTCTAAGCAGGTCCAATCCCAAATCAACATTTGCAGCCCATAGTGACAGGCAGCCTACAATGGCTTAAATAAAGACACGAATTTTGTAGAGGTTTAACTATAGAAAGGTTGAAGAAGGCATCACAAAGCCTGGTGTGACCTTGTTTGCCTACGAGAAGCACAGATGGGTTAAAAGAAAGCACCAGGTCAGGGATTCAGGAGTGTCAGCTGAGCAGTGCCAGCATCCCACCAGGGTTTGATATTCAACCAGACTCAAACTGTGGAAAACAGACGGTGTGAAGGTCAAGGCAGTCAGGATCAGCAGGACCAGGATCAGCATGAGTAAATCACCTCCTTGCAGGCAACCTTACCCCAGGGCAAGCCTGCCCTGCCCCCTGGGCTAATTCCCAATGTCCCAGCAACAGCAGGTATCAGGGCTGTGAGTGTTCCCAGGGCATCACCTGGGAGGGAATGGGCTGGGATGAAGAGGCAGGCCAGCACTCACACGTCAGGAGAGGTAAAATCCTCGGCTCTAATCCCCACTGGATAGGAAAAGTGTAACTGGGGAGTAGACTGAACTGCTAAAGATCCCTGGGTTGTGTATTGCAAAACCAAGGAAGGATTGGGAGAAACACATCCACCCAGTTTTTTGTTTTCATAGAACCATAAAATCATTTAGATTGGAAAAGACCATTTAGGTCATTGAGTCCAACCATTAACCCAGCACTGCCCAGTCCAGCACTAACCCATGACCCTCAGTGCCACATCTACATGGCTTTTAAATCCCTCCAGAGATGGTGACTCCACCACTTCCCTGGGCAGGCTTTTCCAATGTCTGACAACATTTTTCCTAACATCCGATGTAAACTTCCCCTCCCATCAGTATTTATTTCTCCTTTCCAAGGACTTTGATCTTGCCTCTTATTCCTAAGATAAACACAGGAAATTTTATATCAGGCTTGTGCCTGCTATTTTCCCTGGATTTAGGAGACAGTGCTGTGCTCTTCACCCCTGGGAGCTCTCCATTTGCAGGAGAGCTGGGAGAACTCGTTTCCCAAGGCAGTGCTGAAATGAGGATCTTCTGGATGAGCCACAAAGCAGCTTACTCCAGATGAGCCAGGAGGAGCTGAGAGGAAGTGTCTCCCAGCTGGAAGTCTCTCTTAGCAACTATTACAACAGCAGGGTTATCTTTGCTGCTGAAAGGAGATGTTACTGTGAGCTATGACAAACTCATTGAGCTTTGCAACAACACTGGCAAACTAACGGCAATGAATTTAGAAAGGATGCTTGGGGAGTGCTGAGCCAGTCCCTTCCTCTGCCTTTGGCTTTGCACCACTCACTAAGCCCTGCTCTAAGGCCTGAAGCAGGAGCTGGGACTGGGGACCTGTGCACATACAAACACATCTTTTACCTTTTTAGAGTTGATCACAAGGCTATAGCCATGGGGAGGTGCTTTATTTTAGTGAAGAATACAGAATACTGAGTTGATTGGAATTAAAAGATGGGACAAGAGGCTCCACTAACATTTTCCTGAATTCATCAGAGAACAGTATCAACAGGCGTGTGAAATCCTTAGCATTTTGCAGCAAATCAGCCCACTAATGAGAAAACACCAAAGGAGTGACTGCAGCTCAAGTTTCTTGGCTTTGAAACTGCCTTTCAAACTATGTGAAGAAAGAGTTGTGCTTAGCAGAAATGCTACAGCTACTTCACCAACACTGTCCCAAAGCTCCGAGCCAGAGACAAGCCCTTTCCTTAACCCAAAGTCACTAGAGTGGTGTCACCTCTGGTTTAGGGCAGTTAAAGAGTAAATTTATGCTCAGAGACTTTAGAGGAGACCTGGCAAGGGCACTGCCAGGCTCTAGTGCTATTCCAGTGCCTATACACAGAGATCATGGACAACACATGGGGTCAGAGATGCCTGGCAGTGGTGGGTGGAAGTGATATTGGGAGCTCTTGGCAGCTGGAGGCAAGGTGGGATGCCTGAAGGTCTTTGAAATGTTGCTGTGTTTCACAACCTACCTTGTTCACCAGATAACCCAAAAATTCTGTGGGGAGCTCCATGCCCTCAGCAGGCAGTGCTCTGGGTTGCTGGAAAGCACCAGCAAGGACATGCTTTGCTCCTGACACATCCCCTTCAACAGGACTAACAAGAGGAGAAGGCAGGCCAAAGTCTAGCCTGCAGCTGGTACCATCCAGAAAAAAAAAAAAACCAAAAACATTTTACAATAAAAGCAAATCCACAATGGGAAGGTGAACAGTAGGAGCTGGAGAATCAACTGAGCATCCCCATTGCTGTAAATCTTGCAATAGCTGCAACTGCCCCAGAAATTTATTTCATTCCTTTCACGATGACTTTTTCAGAGGAAAATTAAGGACCTTATTGTTATTTATTATGATTACAGCTAGTTCTTCAGAGATTTCCTTAATTAGCATCATTAGACGCACAGCTTAATCTTAAAATCCTGGGCTTGTCAGCGTGGCAAATTAAAACTTTGGTTTTTTTGCTCCCTTCTATACGCCAGGTTGGAGAGTGTGTGAAGGAAAACTGGGGGTCTCCTGACAGTTTCAGAGAGTGTGGGAACCTGTCTTTGATCTTTGATGACTGGAGCAGCGTATGCAGAGTGGATGAGTGAGAGGAGTCAGTTCTGTGGCAGAGAGGGAAACCGAGGGTCATTGCATTTAAAAGCAGACCTATCCTTTTTCACACCAGATAAGCTGAGCATACAACCTGCTGGCTCCCCCCACCAGCAAGAGATTTCTCAAACCCTCCAGGAATAATGGGGAAAAAAACCTGCTGCAGCTAATGAACACCAAATCCTAGCAGAAAGAAACCCTACAGAAGTATCTGTGACATCCACATTAATAGCAAAGGAGTTAGTTGTGATTGATGCTATTCCAGCGAACACTAAAGGAATTAATAATGATTAGGGCCATTATTTTAAAGCATTACCCCCCCAAAAAACCCAAAGGGAAAACAATTAGATGTCTTCAGTGGTTATCTTTCACAGTATACTTACTGCAGTGATCAGACACGATATTATGCCTATTAATCAGCAAAATGATGGAAAAGGATGTAACTCGTGTATATCCATGAGACAGTCCTTAGCAGCACATACCTTATTTGCTAGTCTGCTTATGAGTCTGCTGCTGGCACAGAGAAATACTTTTTTTGTTTTCATAGCAGTAGAAGTTGCCTCCTGAGCTTGGAAATAGGTGGAAGAGTCGTTCATTAAAATGAAGAAAACAAATAAAACCACCCACTCTTTGGGATTTTGCATTCATAGATCATATGACCCTGCTTACCCCCACTAGGTCTGAGGGAGGGTTTTGGCTGGTGTGCTCCAAGCCCTGTAAGATCAGTTCTTTATCAGCAGTGAAAAGTTGTGATGAGCCTTATCACTATATTGCAGGTGAGGAAACTGAGGCTCCGAGACATCACGAGATTTTCCTGAGGTCACACACTAATCAGTACACAGCCAGAGGGAAATCCTGATTTTTGGCACTCTGCATTAAACACTGAGTTAATAATCTCTCTTTTGTCCGTCTGTGGTGCGTTGATTCACTTCCATCATCAATGGGTCATGACCCAACATCATTGCTCATCTGTGCCATGGTCCTGCAATGCAAAGTGAGCTTTTAGTAATTCATCCGAGCCTGACGGGTGGGTTGAAACACAGCTGCCAGCTGGGAGAGGGCTGTGGGGTGCAATCCTGGCCCAGCCCTGCAGGAGATCCCTGCACTGAGAGCAGGCCAGCCCCACTGCTGTGGAAGGCAGGCAGTGCCTTCTCGTGCCTGGCAGTACCAGCACACGCAGGACCATGCCCAGCTCGGGCCTGCCTGAAGCTAATGGTTCATATGGTTCTTATTCCTTCTGTGGGTTGACCAGGGCAGGCTGGGAGGAAAGATGGTGGAAAAGTGGGATTAGCTAGAAATGTGATGTGTCTGCATTTTCTCAGGCAGGGGCAGATGAGATTTTGCTGTATCTAAAGCCACAACATGCCAGAAGCTGAATAATCACATCAGCAATTCTATTCTCTTCCAGGGGCCAGTTATGGCCACTCCATCCGTATCATAGCTGAAGAGAGGAGAGGAGGCAAGCTTGAGCACAAGTCAATGACAAAACAGCATCAACCCCTGGGATCATTTTCTTTTCCAAGTTAAATTTCAGCTTTTATTAAACTCTTCCAGACCACATAGATTTGGCTTCCATATTCCTTTTGAAAAGTGATCTAAATTTTCCAGCCAATTCTCTGTACCCCTCAGTCCCAGCTTTGATGATTAACGTCCCCAAGTGGGGCTGGGAATCCAAATAGGGGCCTGTAATCAAATTCCTCATTGATTCCCGTGATACAGGATCAGAAGCACAATGATGAAGCAATCCTAATTTTGCAGCCAGAGCCAAATGCCAATTAGATCCTCAGCGGGTGTAAACCGAGCTGGCATTGTTCTCCCTGGAAGAGATAAAGCTGATTTACACCCGGGTGAAGATCTGCCTTGCCAGCCCTTCCTGTCCTGTAACACTGAGCTCCTGCTCCCACAGTGGCCCAGTGGCCCGGAGGGAAGTGGGCAAAAGTGTTTTTCCATGACTGTGGATGTCCATGTGTCTGGAGTAATGGGAGATAATCCTCTTTCCCTGTGCCTATCAGTGGGAGTGAGCATAGTCCTTGTTTTAAAGGTCATTTTAGGCTGCCGGGAAGCAGTAAAATTCAGCAGTGGAAATAATCTGTCCATACCTACCCTTATTTCCAGCCTGGCAACCCCCCTGCCCTGGAGGGGCATCTTTGGGAGATGGAGAGAGTCAGAATCCCAAACCCTTCTCCCCTGGGGAACACTCTCCTGGCTCGTGGCAGCCACTTTGGTTCTTCACAGCTTCCAGAGCATCACAGCACAGCCCTGCCATGCAGGACATCCCCCCGCCCTTCCCAGCTGCTCATCAGTTGTCACTTAGCCCTTTCTTTCCATATCTGGGCTTAGCATTGCTTTCAGAGACAAAATCCTTGTGATTCCACTACCACAGAAATCAAAGCGGGCAAGCAAAATAAAACCTTAAAATCTGTCTTCAGAGAAGGAGCTGTGGCTGCACCAGGCTGTGCAGAGCCACCCACCCATCTCGAGCATCCTCACCGAGCTCCTCACGGTGGTGGGTGCCTGGATCTGGAGTGTTGCTGCAAGAGGGGTTATCCTGCACCCGTAGAGGAACAACCCACGCTAAAAATTGCAGAAGCAAAACAGAATATATTCAGGGAATTAATTGTATGGAAAATTATCCAGGCTATTAAAAGCCACACGAACAGGCTGAATATCATGCATTTTGAGCGTACACAGAAAAACATCATTTTGAAGGGGATTATTGTTTAAACAGGCAATAGGGGTTCTAGCAGATAAGCTTCCCGCTCCTGTCTTCTCTTATTGTCTGGAGTACATTATCTCCACCATAATATTCTCAGCTCTCTCCAGGAGTATTGTCAGAGTGAAATGCTATTTTAAAAGTATATGTTTATGTTTCAATAGACTTTATAATAGCAAACACATTCACCCAAGACACAGTAAGTGAGAGGGAAAAAAAGGAGAAGGGAAATCAAGAGCAGAGGTGGCAGCTTTCCTGGCACTGAGTATGAGAGGAATAAATGCAACCAGCTAAAGGTACTCTGGGAGTTTTTCCTCCCTGCTGAATGCAGGTATCCAGAGGAGGATTAGGTAATATGCATTTGTCCAGGGGACAAGGAGCCAGCAGCACACACCACTTGGACAAGGACAGGTCTGCACAGGACCCCAGCCCCTCTGTAGGACTCTCCATCAATAGTCATTTCATTGCATTTACAAGCCTGAGTTTAAAAGGTGGAAAACCAGGCCAGGTTGGATGGAGCTCTGAACCTGGTCGAGAAGAAGGTGTCCCTGCCCCGGGCAGGGGGTTGGAACTGGATAATCTTTAAAGTTCCTTCCAACCCAAATTGATCTATGATTCAATTGATCTATGAAAACGGCCCAATGCAAGGTTGAGCTACCACAGGCTCCCTCTGCTCTGAATTAGGGAAAAGCTGGAGTGACCCTGATCCTGCATCTTGCATTTGCCCAGAGGCCTGGAGCCATCCTGCTGGGATGCTTCTGTGCATGTCTGTGCACTCATGTGGGTGGACCTGGCTGGGCTGAGGGATTTGTACGTGGGAGGAGGTAGAAGTTACCCCCGAGTCTGTAATTCACTTTTGAAGCTGTCAGACATCATTACAATGTATTTCTGAAAGATATACTGTATAGAGTGAATTTCTAACAAGCTTCCATGTGATTTTAATCTCTCGAGTGAGAGAAACCTGATAAAGATATAGATCCATTCTCACATCTTGGCATAAAATCATATCTTATTGGTTTAGATCATTCTGTGTTTTATTTTTTTATAGTACTAGTGTTTTCTAGTTGCAGCAGAAAATACAAACACTCAAGAGATCTCATTTTTCTGCTAAATGGATTTTCATTCCACATGAGTTATCTCTCTCTAGATATAAACATACACACACAGATATACCACGTACACCCCCTCACATTAAATGCCAAAGACACCATTAAATGTAATGTTAAAATAAAAAATCCCCAGGCTCGCGCTCAAAAATCCCCTCTTTTAAACATTCACAATTTAAAAGATACTTAAATAGACATTCTTCAAACTTGAGTCAATTTTAGCCTCTGTAGCGTAGCCCATAAAACAAGCTGAGAGTAGTAATTTTTGGGGGGAGCTAGTCTGGGAACAGTGCACATGGAACTTCTCCATTGTTGTTCAGGGGGTGCATGTGGTCTCCTCTCATGCTCACCTACCTTAAATAGGTCAGCTGAATGACACCAAACCCCCAGTAACCATAAGAAAATGTTACAGAAAGGAACTAAATCTGAAAAGTGAGAATCACTTGCTTCCTCCCTGAGAAAAGGGAGAAACTACAAAGGACAGTCTGAATACTGAATTTATGGCAAGCTTTTTCTTTCAGACTCAGAGCCAAAAATCTGCTGTCAGTTACATTAGTATAAATCTGGAGCAGCTCCACTATCATCATTAGAGTTACAGGCCAATTATGTAATGAAAAGAAGTATTTTGGGCTTGCCAAAAATCTTAAATGTAGGTCCTGCTTGAGGCCGTGCTGAAAGCCTAGATAAGTGGCCTGAATTTCAGTACACCCTTCACCAGCATTCCCTGTCACCTACCAATTATTATTACGCCTATCAACAGTGTGTGTATAGATTTATATTGTTATCAGGCATGATTTGACCTCTAATTCTGGGAATAAAAAGCAAGTCAACCCGTTGACTTTCCATGTCTTTGATGTTAAACTCTGCAGACAAAATAGTGTTTGGGGGATCCTGATAGATGGCTGGATAAAATATCCAGGGAGATCTTAATGCATTCATTTGCCCTTCCTTTAAGATGTGGCTGTCAGAGGAGATCGTATCACCAACAGTGCTGGCGAGATTCAGGTTGACCTGGGATGTTTTAGGTGGCACAGTCCAGAGGAAGATTTTCTCTGGCTTTGGGAAAGTACATTGTGCCTCTGACCTCTTGCTTCTCACTCTTCCCCATGGCAACCCAAGAAGAGGATTGGGGTATCAGCCACTGCTCAATTTACTGGGCATTGGCACTTTCTGGTTTAGCTAAAAAACCCAATATTGGACTGAAAACACATTTCCCTTCAAAAGCCTTACCACCTCTTACCAACTCTTCCTCTTTCCCTGTTTTACAAATTCCCAGTACCAAAGCTGGTGAACTTCCATAAAAAAGAGGGGGGGAAAGGGTAATTTTTCTGAACTGGAATTTACCCAGGAAAAATATCCTCCAACCATTTCTGCCACACTCTGAGCCCCTGCAGAGCTGCCACACAGGCACACACATGTTCACACATGCATACAGGGCACGCAGATGGGTAGATATCTAAGCAGGCTTCACAAAAAGCTGGTGTTAATCTCCAGCCGTGGCTGCAGAGCAGGAACACTGATCAATTCTTATTCACAGCATTGTTGAAAGGCAGAGTTCACAGAGTGCCCGGTGTGATCTCTTCCTCCATTTCCTGAAGATGCAGAGTATGTAGAAATGTGAAGGGGAAAAAAGGCAGGTTATTCCCGGCGGTGTAATTGGCCAGCAGTGCCTGGATGGGAGCCAGAAGATCAGAGGAAGAGAGGAGAGCACTGAGTAATGAACCGCATGCTTTTAATTTCACTTAAGAACTCAAAGCAGGAAAACCTGAGCTGTATCCATGGGGATTGCAATCAATAGTCAAGCAGATAACAAAGAACTGGTGCTCAGGATAGAAAACTGCCTGGGCCCATTAGTTTATTGCCCAGCCTTTCTTTGGGAATTTGTTCTTTCTTGCCTGAGTTTTTGGCTCCAGCTCTGAATCCTGCAAACACTAGGGAGCAGCAGCTTCCTTTGAAAGCGTCCTGGCTGCACGATGGGGCTGGTGCTGTCAACTTTTGCCGTGTGCCAGCCCTTAAAATAAAGAGAGAGAAGCGGGGGAAAGGGAGGGGTGGCTGGTGGGAAAGCGTTCTTGATGATAATTTGATTGCATGCATTAATGATCAAAGTGTTGCAGACTAATTACCAACACTTACCTCTCAAATATTAAGTTATCATTTATTCCCCACCACCACCCCAGCTTCAGCTTTGCATCTACCCCCTGCATTCAGGGCGATCTCCTGCTCCCTGACACCTCACAGGGTCAGTGCCCGGACACCCGACAGCCTCACAAGCTCCAACCCAGGCCTTCAGGGAGCATCCCCTCCCCAGCACCACCTCCTTGTGTTCCCTCTGGTGGATACTCTCCCATTCCAGGGGTCTTGGGGAACCAGGTCAGCCTGGAAGAGGGAAGCAGAACACGTTTTGCCATGATCTAGAGGGGTTCTTGGAAAATCAGCCCCCTCCTCTTCTTCGTCTCATATCCAAAGTCTGATGCCTCCATGTGGGTACCTCAGTGCAAGGTGCCTGTGTCAGATTGGTCCAACTGGATACCTGCCAAGCCAGAAATGCAAATAATGACAGTCTCAAACAATGTGCTTTTCGATGCTGCTTCCAGCATCCATTTTAACTAGACAAATGCCAGCCTGCTGCCATCTGGTAACAAGAGGTACTAAAAGCCTCAGTGAGGAGCAGAGGGAATCTGGGGGATATTACCAGTTGCAAACAGGTTGCAGAGGAGGAGATTTCTTTTTAACCTGGGCTTTTCATACTCAAAAATGAACACAAAGGACTCTGGTAGTGATGGGGACTGTGGAAATTCTCATTCAAATGTCCCCTCTGCCTCTCTCCACAGTGACAGCAGGAAAAGCATCCTTGCGTCTTTCAGTGCCTCCTTTCTCTGGGGGAAGAGCAGGCAGGAGCAAATGCTGGGTTGGATTTTATGTTATGTTTTTAATTAGGTTATCTTTAATTGACTAACACCTTCCCCTGAGCCATCTTGCTCTGCTCAGAGACAAAATACCACGGAATTGGCCCATTTTCCACGAGCACTGTGGTATTTCCTCTCTTCACGCAGATAAATAGCCTGCATGCAGACTTGGCTACCTCCTTGCAACTACTAGAAATAACCAAAATACAAGGACTAGATTCAGAACCAGTGGCAATCAGCTCAACCTGAGTGCGGTCAGAAGAGTTACATCTCTTCTGCATGCTGCTCAAGAGCACTCTCAATGCTTGCAAGGGATTATTCCTGGCGATCTTTGGGTTTTTTCACCCCACTCCTTCCACAGGATGAGACTGGAGTTACTGCTAAATAAAATCTCCAGAGCGGCTGGTTCTGATGTGATGCTTGAGATACAAGTGGGTTTCAGGAGCTGCCAGTTCCTTCATGTGAGCCTGGCTGTGTCTGGGGAGGTTCCCAGGCGGGCAGGTCGATGCTCCACACGCCAGTGACGTTTTTCGGCAGCGGCAGCAGTGGCCGAAAGCTGCGAGAGCACAAGGAGGCTTTGCCGGAGCGCACACACAGCAGATGAGATGTCACTCTGTTTACCCACACGTACTGTGCACAAACTGCCCATTATTGGCACTGCAAAGTTCCTGGCTGCAGGAGGCACAGCAGCGTCTTTCAAAGGACTGCGATGAAAGTGGGTCAGACGTTTTCCCTTCCCGGGGCAATCCTTTAGCATAAGCAGGGATTTAAGTGTGCACAATTCCCATTATCTGCGATTGTTATACTCTTTCTCACAAAGAAAGGGCTTCGTAATTCGACCAGATCTGTCAAATGCACACACGGTGATGAAAATGGCCTGTTAGATGATAGGGGGTTGCCCTTTCAGTGCTGAGGAAGGGCACAGCCCTCCTGGGAGAGGATGATTCCGATGCTGAACTGATAAACTGTGCTTGATCTTAGAAGAAACGTTTGCAGAGGAGTCGTTTCATGCAGCTGTGGTGCTTATTTTGCCACAGGGTAGAGCCCTGCGTCTCGTCTACAGCCAAGAGGGTGGGTTCAGGCATGATTTAGCTGTTCCTGAGCTTCACAGCAGAGCCAAGGGTGAGCGAGGACAGCCAAAAACAGACCCTCCACCCATCGAAAAGCTGTCAGTGGGGTGCATCTCCCATGCAGAGCAGAGTGGCAGAACAAGGGAATAGCTGAACCCTGTCCAGGCACTGGACCTTCAGACATTCAGAAACTGGTATAACATGACCCGAAGCAGGGAGGGAGGAATTCCCCGTAGCAAAATGTCTCTTAAGCCCCTAAAAAACTGAGCTCCGAGCCATTTTAAAGATGCACGAAAGGCCCCTCTGAGTGGCCAGTCTGAGATCAATTCCCCATCTCATCATTAACGTTTGGTGTCAGCTTTGCTCTCACTACAAACTTTAGAATAAAAAGTGGAAAATGGGAATAGTACAGACCAGGTTGTAAAAAATCCTATATCTGTAATAGCCTTAAAAATTACTTCTGTTGTTCTCCTTGAAAGAGAGTATTTCAAAAGCTTTTGTTGAGCTGACCTTGCTTCATGATTCTCTTCCTCTTTGGAGGATGTAAGGTCAGTAGAGGAAAAGAGAAATTAATAGGAAGAAAACAATGAAGATGAAGAGAAATCCTGTGTTGCACAGGAAGGGAAGACAAGACTGAGAAGCAAAATTTTAAAAATCATCATCATCATCATCCAGGTAAGTATGGGTGAGAATGTTGCTTCCTTTTGGGTCTGAAGGCAAAATTTGGGTCTGTTCTCACAGGAAGATAAGACATTGCAAATAGCTTCTGATTTCTTATCCTACTCACTTCCTAGGAATTTATTGGTGGTATTTCTCAGGTAGCAAGGCTGTCTGGCAGCCCTTGGACATAAAACCTCTTCCAGAGATTCAGAGGTAGACCCAAAGGAGAAAGTCCTGTTTTTCTCCTGTTTTTCAGTTTCTTTTAGAACAGCTGAAGAAATTATACAAATTGACTCTCAGGTGCCACACACTAATGAGCATTTGAGAGCTTCTATGTTTTTGGATGGCAAGATGGAAGCAAACCAGCACACACACTAAAAAAAGAGACTTGAAGCTGTCCCTCTCCACAAGATTAAAGCACAGCAGCAGTCAGGAAGGCAGCTTTCTAGTGGTGACCTCCAATGGACCCAATTTTTTTTCCACTTCCACGGGTCTCTGCTCACCACTCAGAAAGATGATCTTTCTAAATGCCAACTCATCCAACTCTACCCTGATCGGAGGAGAATTCAGTCTGGCTCTTGCCTCCTCACTGGCAATAACGATTCTTCAAATGGAAATTAGCCGACAGATTTGATGATGATGCACGAGCCAGAAGAGAACACAGCTCACTCTGCCATAGCTCTGCAATCTCCTCAGGGAAAACAGGAGTAAAAATCCATTTGTGTTTGCAAACAAGATATGTCTTGAATGTTCACTGGGGACCTCTTGAGCAAGGAGGTGCCAATTTTACTGTCGTCTTTTCTAGACATCACATAAAACCTGCAGCCCAAGTGCATGAGGTATTTTCTTCTCCAATAAAGACCTTTTGCCCTTGTGTCCTATACTGAAAGAGTTTCAATTCCTAGAGGAGTTTTTGTCCTTCCTAATGTGATTACTAATCTGGGGATCTCTCATGCAGGGAAAGAGAGTCCACAGTTTGTGTATTTTCCTTCTCTTTCCTTCAAGGCTGCAGAGAAGCACAACTGTTTGTTAGTGCACACCTGCCACTGCTGGGTCTCCCTCAAATCTGCTGGGACCACGTTTAGGTCAACAGGGTTTTCTCAAAAAGACAGGAAGGCTCAGGCCTCTGAAAACCTTACCTTACACTACAGACAGTGGAATTCAGGACTTAAGCAGCTCCAAGAATGTGCTCCCACCTACTTGGAGCAAAGTTACCTCCTCCTGAGGATGCCCAAAATGCAAATTTTACCCAGAATTTACCAGAAACTGGATTCTACTGATAAGCTGAAGAGTTTCTGACAATGTGTTGTCCTTTTCCCATGCCACAAGCTTGTAATTCTGAAAATGTACCTACTGGCTAGAACAGACATTTAAGATTAGAGGCAGAAAGCTATTAGCACTCTCAATTTCTAATTAAGAAGTAAAAATCTATAGCAAATTAGCCATCTAAATAGAAGATAGCAGCATAAATACCTTTGTAGAGCTTGGGCTAAATCCTTTTGCTCCCACCATAAATGATTGTTACTCTGTGCTCCACGTTTATCTCCTCAAGTGGGTCAAATGTGAAAAAGCTTCATCAAATTTAAACAATGAGTATAATATCACAGAGAAAATTAATGAGAAGTCTGATTCAAGACTATGGACACTAAGAGGAAAATTTAGCCTGAATATCTGAAAACACTATGTAACAATTCTGTGAGACTGGAGATGTCTCTCTCCACAGAAAGAAGGAGAAAGGAAATTTAAACCAAGGCTGGAGAAAACATCATGGCAGTGAGGGAGAAGCCTGTGGTGAGAGAGGAGGACAGGATGAGTAAATAAAGCTTTTTTTCCTGAAATTTTTGTCCTCAATGAGGGGACAAATCCTTCCTGAGTTTACAGTGACAAAGAGAATATTGCTGCAATCTCTTTTCATTTAAATTAGCAGGTCATCCTGGGAGATGCGGGGAGGAGGAGGAGGGAGAGGAGGGGACCTGCTTCAAATGACTAAAAGAAAAACAAGGACATCTCAAAGGATGAAGCGAATTGCTCAGAAAATGGAGTTCACTTACATATGCCAGCTTAGCATAAAAAGGCACTAAAAGGCAAAAGTCCCTGAACAAAATCCAGTGAATACAGCAAGTTGGAGACGTGGTCACAGGGAGTTTGTATCCAGGTGCTGGCTTAGTAATTGGGTCAATGTCTGCAGATTCATGAGTACAGGTGTCCCACAGGGAAGCAACAGAGCATGCTCGTAGCCTACCCTGTATCTCCTGAATCCATCATCCATCCCCAGATAGCTTAATTCATTTAGAAGAAAAAAAAAAAATCATTTGTTTCTAAACCCCAAATGAGGCAACAAATTTGACAGTGAAAGAGAGAGCGAGAGGCTGGCTGTATGTCCTTGATAGGCTCTTTGCTTTCCCTTGGTAAGCCATGAAAGGTAGATTAAAAAAAGAAACTGTTGTTTCAGACTTGCATCCCCAAATTTTTCCGTTGTCATATCTGTTCTACTCTGTTCTCCAAGGGTTCCTGCGGGCTGTCTTGCTCTCTGAAAGAGCAGCCTTTACAAAGGCTGAAAGCAGAGTGCATTTTTGCCTCCTGCCAGCATCCTGTTCACAGAGCCATCTTGCTGGCAGCATGCGGGCAGCAGATCTGAATGTGCCCCAGGGCATGCTAAAATAAGCCAGAGTGATTTGAGGAGGGCTCTGGACAGGACTGGGGTGCCCACAGGCTCACAGGGGGGTAGGTGAGCCTACCTGTCTTCAGAATGGCCCCAGAAAAATCTCTGCACAACCCCATTGTTCTCCTCACCTTCTCCCACCGGCACCTTCCATGCCAGGACTGGCATCTGCCACAGGTTCCTCTCTCCTGGAGAGAAACCCCTGGAGAGCCAGCACTTTTATTAGGGAGTCCTTTTTTAGTGTTTGAGTGCCTTCATGGTAATAGGGCAGGAAGTGGGTAGAAGGGACCCATCTGGCACTTGGAGAGGGACTCAGCAAGCTTTGCAGTGGGCTTAATTGCTGTGGGATTTGCTGGCAGCTGCAAACTGAACTCTAATACAGAGAGGCTTCCTCCTGTGGTTAAAGAGATCAAAAAGGACAGGTGTAGAGAAAGGAGTCTGTAATCCTGCTGAGTCTCTGGGTAGTGTGAGGACCCATAGGGAAGACCTTGCAGCCTAGAGCAGGCAGCGTGGTGGTCTAAATTAGAAGAGGAACATACCCAGTCAAATTAATAGCTCAGAAGTGCAAGGCACAATTGATACCTCTAACTGCACTCGACGTGAGCAGAGTTTTCCCCAAAATATCAGCCCAGACTAATGTAGTTGTCTCATGCTATTTGCACACACACTGGTAGCACACAGCGCAGCCTAAGGATTATGAGACAATGACTATTGTAAATGTAAGACCATGAACAGGGTCCACTATTTGTCTTCAAAGCAATTTTACTATTAGAGAGGGAGAAGAAAACAAATCAAGCAAATTATATTTGTTTTAAAATGATCAATCTCTTGATCTGATTCATTTGGCCAGTGTCCATGCTTGTCAGGTGTGACTGCCTGTACAACCCTCCATTGTTTCTAATGACCTGCTCAGGCTCGGGTTAATTGACCCACTCAGACATCTTTCATTGGCCTTCTTATTTTAATAAAAAGCACTTGTGAAATTTATAAAGGCTAAGATGAATCAAGACAAAAAAATACTTTTAAACAAGGTTCTTATTTAGCTGCTTCCCTCTTTGCTTTTCTCTGGGTAATGGCTACAAGCAGGCAACCAGAAGTAAGGAAAGATATAATGCAACAGGAGGATTCCTAATTGCTCCTTCTGCTTACAAAGAATAGGAGCAGCCAATTGCTGCACCTTCATCAGAAGGGCATTAATTCAAAGCCCATTGTGTTTATGGCTACCTTGGATCAATCCTTCAGATCATTTTAAATCTGCTGTAAATACCTGAAAAATGTGTAATTAACAGTCCCTTATGAAGGTAATTCTTTGATGACCTGAAGCCATAGGTGGAGCATTGGAAAGCATGGGAGAGGTGTTCAATATTTAACTCTCTTGCAAGCTGGGAGAACAACATTTAAATTAGTAATAAACTCACAGGCACCTCCAAGAAAGGCCAGTGGCTATAAAGGCAAAACTCCCATCAATTTTCCTTGAAATACCTGCTGGAGAAACTCAGTGTTCAATAGAAATTCCTCCCAAAGTTCACTGAAACTTTTCACTCCACAAAATTCCTGCAGGGAGAGGATTTGTGATGTGTGTAACTTGTCTGTGTATATAATATTGGTTATATGCATACACTACATTAGCTCAGTAAGGACTGTTTGGAATTTCACACAGGGAGCAAGCCATGAATCCAGCAAGTCTCTGCAGGTGCTCGAGAGATGATGAAGGAACCATTCCTTTTGATGTCCACACCCAGCCCTGCTCAGCTGGTCAGAGGCCTGGACCCAGCAGCAACTATAGCCAGAGGTGGTTTTGGTCTTAAAAGAGCATCAAAGTGAGGGTGAGGTAAGAGGATGTCCAGGAAAGACAAACCAAACCCAAGGACAGCACCTCAAGGGTAGCTCAGCACAACCAAGTAACTGATGGGAATGGCCACAGTCGAGGCTTGACAGACACATATTTAAAACTTCTTACTCATTCCACCTCCTTTCCTTCTCATTCAATGGCTGGCTCCTATGCTAAAACAAACTGTGAATGGGCAAGTGTGACAGAATTAGAATGCACTGTAGGAGTGAGAGACTGAGAACCAGGTAGTGGCACCTCGGGGAGAGAGAGAAACATCCAGGGTTTGCTGGGAGAGATCTGCTCAGAAAGACCCTGGGGAAATCTGCAGCCAGCTCTGTAATTGTGACAGTCTTATTAATAAAGCAGGAGCACTGTAGAAGACAGACAATCCAGAAGAAGCTCAGGGATTAAGGAGAAAGCTTTGCAGAATTTTCAGATACCATCAGATGTGCTTTAATATCAGCCAATGCTTACTGGAAAAGAGTGAACAAATATTCTGCTGTAAAACAATTCTTCCCACTTTGCCACATTTTTCTACTTAGCTTTTAGTAGTTTGGGAAATTTTGATCTTTCAAACACAATTAAAGGGACTGGTGGGGGGAAACTCTTCTTTCCCTCTCCACAGGTTTCAGGTTGAATTAGCTCAGTTCCCAAGTCTGTTTTGTTATTTTAATAAGATTGCAGACATGTGTTTAAGGGTTTTATACGAACATAATTATATATATAGATCAACAGAAATGCATATTAACAAGTAGGTACACAAGTATACATTATAAAGTATATGTTTTTCATATGGAAATCATTACACACAGCTTAGCATTTTGGTGATTGACACAACATTATTATAACTAAATTGGAAAGTGTCTTTTCCTGTAGCACCTGCCTCACTCTTTGTTGCAGAGAAAACGGATGGAAGTTGTGAGACTCCCTGTTTCCCTTTCATTTTTCATTAATGCTCTGCCAGGAGAGGACACCCCACAAAAGAGGGCAAATCCTTAATTTGGAGATGGGTTTGAGATGTCTTTTAGCCCAGGCATGTGTGCACCGAGGCACACCAGGCTGCACTGCCTTTACTTCTCCCTTGCAGTAAGAGGCTGCACACACTGGTAGCAGTCCGAGGGCACCAGGACACCCTCCTGAAGGGGAGGACACTGCAGCTCCCATGGAGCTGTGCCCGGAATGCTGGCAGGTACAACCTGTGACTCACATCCACCTGGGGACAGCAGGGCTTATTTTAGCACTGCCATCAGGGGGTTCCTTGCAGCCAGCTCTCTCTGCTCACTGCAACTCCTCTCCGCCCTGTCTGTTTCCAGCCAGGAGTATGGATGGCCATTTTGCCAAGGTTATCATCCTCTGTGGTACCCTGGAGCCCAGGATACATTTAGATCCTGTAATAATACTGATAATGATAATAATAAATAAAGCTGGAATCTTGGGAGGACATTTATTTTAATGATTCCAGCTCTGCCTGCTACATTCAGGGGTAATATCAGCTATCTATCTACGTCTTCTTTAATCTGGCCAAGTAATTTGAGGTAATATTTATCACATAAAGGCTCTGGGTATTTGCAAATACCTCTTCTGTCCATTCATAAGTCTCAAAACTCGGATTTCATGAAGCAAAATATTCCCATGGCTAACTAGCCCAGGCTTGAGGCATTTTCAGTTTTGAGCTCAATCCTGACAATGCTGAGCATTTGTCCATGGTGCTGGGCTTGTTCACCACTCTCAATCTTCAAGGAGAATGTAGAGATAAATAAAGGAGTTGGGCAGGGATACAGTGATACACTTCCAAAGAATCTTCCATCCTCCATCTCTTCACAATTTAGGGCTATATTGAGCCAAAGATGTAGTGTCTTCCTAGTTAGTAACACAGGTAGACTCCTCCCCAGTGAAAATGCTTGTTTACTCCCTGAACCTACACAAACTATAAGTATTCAGAATTTCCCATAGGAATGGTTTCCACAATCCACACACTGGGCTGAGAACAACACCCTTGTGCTCTGTGTCTGCTCACCTCATTTGGTGCTTCCTTGTTCCTTTTGGGAAAAACGGGGGTCACTTGGTCCCCCTGGTTAGCAGAGCTCACCGGGAAAAGCTCTCAGTCTGCAGCAGAATCTGGGAATCCACCGAGCCCTCATGCATCTCGCAGCAGCCTGAGACACACGTCGAGGGAAATTACTGGGCAGCTTCTCATCTGCAGCAGATCTCCCAGGAAAGGTCTTGGAGAGCTGTTCAGAAACAAGCCCCGCTCAGAGGGCTGAGGCCTCTGGTTTTGCCCGCCAGATTGTGCCCTCACACTCCTTTTCTCTCGCCTTGTCATCCTGTGAGGTGACTCATGCAAATGGAGAGCAGCTGAACTTAAATCAGAAAAGTCCTTAGGGACAATCAAAGGGCACAGAACCTGGGGAGAGGGAGGAGGAAAACGTGTTTGCATAGTCATCATGACAGTCACCAGAGCAACAAACAATTAGATTCTTCCCTGCTGATGAATTAACAACGCTTCAGCTGCAGTGTCTGTTGTGCAGTCTCTAGCCAGGAGTCAACCAGGCCTTCAGGTGTTTAACTAGCACTTGCAAAAATCCTCAAAAAGAGGGGAAGTTCACTTTAGAGAGAGCCTGTCCTCCCTCAGGGTGTCCCTGGAGAGATAATTCCTTGACTCACCCACTCGGCTAATGAGTGTCAGTGCTGCTTTGTGCAAAAACTGCTCAAGGTGAGTGAATCTCATAGGAACATACACAGATATGAAGCCACACAGAGGAAACCTTTGTTTCCCACAGAAGAAAAAAAAAAAAAAGGTGAATGTGTCTGTGTATAGGAAAGCACCCTTCCTTGTCCTTCATTCCCCCATCTTCCTCACAAGCTTGAATTCCTTGAATAAAAAGGGGCAGTGTTGAAACAGTGTCTCTAGGTCAACAAATGGAGGCTTGTTTATCAACACGTAGCTAAGGCACTACTGAAACACCATCTTAATTAATAACATGACCTTGTTAAATATGGCATCTAACTGCACATGCAAATTCCTGCTTATTTCTTAGTTGTGTTTGCTTTCTATTCCCAGCAAAAACAAGTGTTTACTCATCACCTAAGCTGCACGGAATGCACAGGCGAGGGATCCTGCCGCCCTCCCAGCTGCACCACCTCTATTGATGGTGCAAGGCGTGGAAAAAGCAGAGCTCCATTTTCTCCAGTCCCAAGCACAGTTTCCAGTGACTGCTCTAGGGAGATGCTCTGCCCGCCTGGGGCTTGACTCCCTCAGTTCTGCGAGCGGCTGGAATGAGGCTGAGGATGGAATCCCTGCTGGGGGGTTTCCTCGGTGTTGTTTGCAGGTGTCCCCCTGCATCTGAGCTGGGGCCATGAATGGGAGTGGGAAATGCTGGGCTCCTTCTCCAGGACGCAGCAGTCCCAAACTGAACCCTAATGCACAATATTCTCTCCAGAAAGGATCTCTTCCTAGAGAACCTGCTGCTCTGGGAGGCTTCCGTGGACATGCAATATTCTTCCATTTTAAGAGGTGAGTGGCGGAATTGGAGAAGCAAAACAAAACAGAGAAATCCTTTCTGTCTCCTGGCATCTTTGCTACTTCATTGCTTTATAATAAATGCACATTCCCAGCTGGCCTGAGGGCCCTTCTTTCCTGCCTGGGCAGAGGTGCTATTCATTCACGGTTCACAGGGGAGGGAAGGAGTCACACACTTTCCTTTCACAGTCATGTAGTCCCAAATCAAGAACCTCCACAAGACACTATCTAATCAAAACCAGACACTCCCTGAGGGCACCATATACATTTAGGAAACAAGGGCAGTCAGCCCTCCATGACCAAACTTCTCAATGAAGGAGGAAATAGTCCTTTTTTCACCACACCTCCCAAGCTGGCTTGAAAAATAGAACAATATTCTCATGTCCTCCTCCCAGTTCCCCACCCCCAAGTCCCCCCACAAAAGCAGACAGAGAAATACCATACACACTGCTCAGGGAGGCTCCTGCCTCTAATCTCCTGCTCAAGACAAAAGGACTCAATATAACAAATGTATTTCTTCCTGACTTCCCCATGGTGGGGCTGAGGAATGACATCCACAAACAAGGTAGAAATGCCACTAATAAAATGAGAGACATGAAGAGGGAGCAGGATTCCTGAGCTTTGTTTCGGGTCCTCCCACTGCTCACTGTAGGGAGTGCAGATAAGTCATGCTTAACGTCCCTCCACAGTTTATCTAATGCCATCTGGGTTTATTTTTCTGAAGTCTCAGAAAACTCGTGCTCACATTGACTTTGTTAGTGCCCATGTGCAAGATCACACATGCAACAAAAGCTACTGCCTGCCTGTCTCTGGGAATGCGTGACCCCTGCACATGACAAAAGAAGCCCCCTGGGATTTCTTGTGCCTTGGGAAGTGGGCTGAGTGAGGTCTGGAGATCCCAAGGAGAGAGGTCTGGAGATCCCAAGGAGAGAGGTGATAGCCACAGTGTAATTCCTGAGGAAGGGAAGCATGTCTGCCATCCAACTTTGCTGAAACGTTGACATGCACAAGGGTTCTTTGGGAGGAAAAAATACTGTTCTTCCCCTTTCACTCATGCCAGGCATCATCTCCCAGCACCTGAATGATGGAGAATGGTTTCCCATGGGGTAATGCTGGTAGGGCAGCTGGAGTTCCCCACTGCCAGCCATAATTCAGCTCCAAGTGCTAAAATCCCTGGGGCAGAGGCAGTTTTCTTTGCTCTACCTGTTCTGTGCTTCGGACTGTGGGGGCCTTAAATCCTGGTTCCAGCCTCGGAGTACACCCACAGGACAAACGTCAGGAGCAGCAGCAGCTCTGCAAGGAGCAAAGCCAGTCAGACTGCGAGGAGGAGCCGCTGAGAATAGGGAGTTAAAACTGGTGTGTTATTCCCAAGATTGTTTTTCCTGCTAAAGCAAAAGGGTACTTAAGGATGGGCCTTTACTCCTTCACGTAAAGCACCGTGAAGTGGAGCATGCCAGCCCTTCCTCCCCACTCTCCTGCTCCTAAATGGGAACACAGGACTTTCACCCTTCCCTCTCCATTACTCGTGGCTTCTGCTGCTTTGGGAGGCAAGAAAGGGGACAGCTCAAAAATGGAAAAGAAAGCACTGAAAGGGATGATTACATGTGGGAGAAAAAGAAAAAGCCCACTTTTCTCCACACAAAGGGAAGCTGCTGGCTGATTGCTTTAGGCAATACACGAGGTTGCTTTGTAACACACAGTTTTCTATCCAGGGTCCTCTTTTAAGTGCTGCAATAGAAGAGGAGGGAGAAAGAAAGAATGGAAGTGGATTCAAGTCCTCTTCACAGAGAAATGCCAAGCCCACCTTATAAGGCTTTTATCCACTCTTGTCAAAAATAACTAGACGTGGTTGAGGCTTACAGAGCTCCCAGTTCTCCTTGCTCCCAACTACCAAGCTGAGATGGTCATCCTGCTTCCCTCTGAAGCTGGCAGACCACCTCTTACTCCTTCTCTCCCTCTCAGGGACTGGGTTTTCCATAGCCCTCCTGCACAATGTCACTGTGTCAGGTCAGACCTACATGGCTGGCTGGTGTCTCCCCTCACTGTGAGAAAATAGTCATATTTCTAACACTGCCATCAGCTCATCTAGCGAAGAAAAAAAGGGCTGGAGGTGAACAACTAAGAGCAGGAGTGTAAGAAGCAGTAGTAGATGAGAGAGATATGACCAAATCTGGGAGATGTACTACCTATGGTGATGGGCAAAGCTTTTTTCAGAACTGTAAAACCCCCAAGGACTCATGACAATGATGGTTATGCACTCACTAGTCCATGTTCTAAACTTGGCACATGGGAAGCAGATGTTCCTGCCAGCTCTCCATCAAGACCCTCTGTGCCTCTCCAAAGCCATGTCCCTTCCAAACCTCTCCTTCCTCACCTCCCACTGAATTCTGTATTTTTTGCCATCACTCTTCTCGCTGGCCGCACACACATTTTCAGTAAAGATTTTGGCTGTTGGGAGTGGAAAAGGCAGAAGAGTGTTGCTGTTCCCTTGTGCATGAACTCTCTGTGTTGCCTCCTTTAGAAACAAATCCAGAGTCTCCAAATCCCCCTGCCTGATTTCCAATGCACAATGATTTATCACTGTCCCCGTTGTCTTACCCACTCTTTACATCCAGCTATATATTTTGGGGAAGGAGATTTTCCTTTTGAATGATGTGAAAGCATTTGCTTGACATGATGGAAATTTATGAGTTGTGACTCCCGGCTCCTCCCCCAGGGCCCAGGAAAGCAACTCCTGGCAGGGGATGAGGAGGGGAGAGCAGAGTTTGCAGACAGAACCAAATGGACATGGCTTCCTGCTGACAGGAGATATTTATGGATTTGCCAACATTTTAGTATAAAAATAAGGAGAGTTACTGAGGTGTGGGGGGGAATAGGGCAGAAACAGCAAACTCAAACACAGCCATCAATCTCCTGCCTGCCTGGGGTGACAAGTGGAGGAGAGACCTCCGTTACCCATCATTGCAAGCAACCATTACATAAGGATGCAGATGATGGACAATTTTCACGGGCTTCTGCTTTCTTTTTCCAAAGGTCTCCTGCCCCAAGACCTTTGCATGGAAAAATGGCTCAAAGTAGACAAGACCTGAGTGTGCCAACACATTACCCAAGCGGGGCAGGAACTTGGAGGGATGGGTGGTGTTTTCCTGTGCAGCAGCTGCACAGAGAGCAGTTCAGGCGTGGTGGTACCGCTGCTCCTTGGTATCTGCGGGGACTCAGCACCAGGGCTGGTGGGAATGTTTGTCAGCTCCTTCATGGACAGTGACTACAGACTTGTGTGACTGTCAGCTGGCAGCCTTTCACAGCCACTGTTCAGTATTATCAGTGATCAGTCCCATTAAGCAAGTCCTAGGTTGCTTCCCTTCCACTTCTACCCTTTTGCCTGTTCTTCCTCCCTTGCTTCTCTCTTTCTCTTTTCTTCCTGAGTGTTGCTGCAGATAAGGGCAGAAATTTCTGCCCTTTGGTTACATTCCACACTGAAGGTCTCACCCATGAGATGACACTGAGAGCACTTCCACTCTTATGGGCTTGGAGAACATTGTTGTTGACTCAAAAATCGCTGTTTATGTGCTCTGCTGTAGAATCCAGCAGCCCCTCAGGTGTGCAATGTGTTCCTCCAGCCCCAGGTTTTTCCCCAAGTTTTGTGGGCAGTAGTTTGGGACCCCACACAAATGCAGCAGCTTTACAGAACCTCTGAGAGATAAGAGGTGGTGGCACAAAAGGATCACCCAGCAGTCCTGGAAGCTCAGCACAGGAGAGGGAGGGTGCTGTAAAGGGGAAATCATGCTGTCAAGAAAACTTGAAACTGAACAAAAAGTGTTGATTTTGGATTTTTCTGGGGGGCTTGCTCTCTTTTTCTGTTTTTCACTTGTTCCAGGAATAAATCATTAAGCATTTGTGCGTCTGTGTTCACAAATTGCTTGTGGATAGTCATTTGGCTTGTACTATTTTGTGCTTTAATTGTAAAGGATGAGCATTTTATGGAAGCATATTTCAGCTTATGGGCTACCCTGAGGATACAGCTGTCTTGTAATTCACGGTGTGTTACTGGTCAATGAAGTCTCATGATATTTATTTTAGCTGTAGAAACAAAACTTCTTTTTCCAAAAGCTGAACACATCTCAGCATGAGAGAGGATTCTGGGTACTCACATTTGGATGCAAGTACCGTTCTGCTGCACCTTTCATGCAATCCTTCTCAAGGAGCTGCATGAGAGAGGCATGGACATGGGTCAGTCAACCCACTGTTGCAAATCCAAAACATCCCCGCCCACCATGTGTTGTATTTGCTTGACAAAAGCTCCAGTCACTTCTTGAAGTTGCACAATTTGTCCTTAGGGATGTGAAATCCAGTTGCATTCATCCCAACACACATGGCTTTGTCACGCTGGCGTGGATGAAGAATAAAACTTCTGGACTGCGGGATTTGTGCTACGAGCTCCCCACGAGAGGCTGAGGAGAAGATGCTTGCTGTGACAAACAGTGCCCAGATAAAAAGGAGCAGCTCTCCACGCTGCATGTCTATTTAATTTCCCTGTTTTCACTCAGGCAGTGCATTCCGGAGGAGTGATGGACTGCCTGCTCTGCAGCTACACTGCCCCTTCCATCCTCCCCTCCCACCCTCTGTTCAAACCCGACCAGCTGTGTGCTGAGGACACAAACAACAGCTCGGCGCGGGTCGGCAGCAGAGACACCAGGCAGGAGGTGGCTGGTGGCAGCGGGGACTCGGGGCGTGCAGTTGGCACAGCAGATCTGAGGCTCGCCAGCTGCCAGGACCCACCCCTGCAATCTGCTGGTGCACACAGCGCCGCAGAAAAGGGCTTTGCAAAGGGAGCAATGAACCCACGGCAGCAGCGAAAATTATTTACCCAAAGTCCATGAGCTTGTTATTAATGATTTCTCCAAGCCCCGACGCCAGCGCAGTTCTGAGTGCCCACCCTTCGCTTGCTGCGAGGCAAGAGCGAGTACAGAGCGTGGCAGCACATCACAAACAGCTTCTGAGCACCACAGGAACTGCCTGCCCCCACTGCCCTCCCAAGCAGGCACTGGAAACCTGCACTCCTTATTGCTCCTTGAGCGCTTTCTGACGTGAAGCATCTCCCCCCAGGCCCTCAGCTGATGTACAGGCCTGTAGACCGAGTGTGTTTTCTCCTCAGAGCAACAGCCGTGGTTGAAAAGCAGTTTGAGGTAGCAGCAGCTCTGGGGCACAGCAGAGGACTGTCCCACAGAGCACTGGCTGCTGCTGCACTGGTTTTGGTGGTAGCTGTGGTCAGCCCGTGCTCGTGGGTGCAGCAGTGGGCAGGCTGGAGGTTAATTCCCTGACGAGGCACGCTCCGATGGGACCTGGGGCATCTGCAGCAGACACGCTCAGACAACCTGGCACTGATGGACTCCTCCAGTGTATTTATCCTCTAACTCCTCATTAGATAAGGAACATTATAGATGATGAATTGGAGAGGAGAGTCTAAGCAGGAAAAGATTACACTGCACGCTGTAAGATTCAACTTGAGGAGTTGGCCGCCCAGCAAGCCCAGCATCATCTTCACTATGGGGCAGGTCTTCTGAGGGTAAAAAAATCTTACATTCAATACACATGGCAAAGCTATCCAGCCAGTGGTATGCCAACATTTTTTTCCAGGAATGAAAAAAAAGTCTTTTTTGGAGTAATCTTTCTTTGGCTGAGACTGTCACCCAGGAGTTGTCCTTATCATCGTGTTTGTAGTTCCTGCCTGCCAAACAGGAACTGGATTTTAATCAACAATTTGTTTCCCTTCAGGGCACCAAGCAGTTCTGCTTAGACATTGGGATATGACCAACACTCCCCTACCCTTCATTAATACAAATGAGCAGTGCTGTTGCTTAGTAGTGATTTTTAAGTAGTTATGAGGCTAAAACTGGCCTTTTACACAATTTCCTTTGAGGAGACAAGAGACAGGAGACAGGAGACAGGAGGGGAAAGCAATGCCAGCACTAGGGAAGGCAAGGACTGAAGTCGTGTATCCCTGTGCCTGCTGGTGGGACAAGGGGTGTTTGAATTATCAACACTCAGTGAAGAATAATCGGGGGGAAAGAGGTAATATTTACATTTCAGTTGGGAGCTGACTTCTCTTGCTCCTACCTTTTTTTAGACCCATTCCAGTTGGGGCACATTTCCCTGAAAGTGGATCTGGACTAATCTAGGAATAACACCATGGGACATATCAAAGGGGATTACATCTCTGCAGGTCACAAGAAAATGCAAACCAAGATCTTGTGTGGAGCAGTTCCTATGTAGAGCAATTCCCTCTAAAATGCCTGTCTTCCAGGAACGAAACTTGGGCTGATTATTGCTCTTGTTCTGGAGGGACAGAAGATTTTGATTCTTTTCTGCAGCATCTTTCACAGTTGATGGTTGGCTTCCTTGCAGGAGACCTTTTCCTCCCTCCTGTCCTGGCAAGTGGCCTAAGATTTTATCTGTTGAGCTCACACTCACAGACACTTGTTTGGGGGAGTGTAGATAATGTTTCTGCTTCTTGCAAAGACACGGCCACCCTTGCTCGCATGGATTGTTCCTGTGCAAAGGGACTGGAGCCCTCACCATGGCAGTGGGCTAATTCTCAGTCTTACTTTCAGCTTCCTGAATTTCATCTGAACTTTTCTGTGTAACACTAATGTTATGGAAAATCAGTTGTAATAGACGAGGACCATTATTGTTCTTCAGGTCAAGCAATCAATGCAGTAATTTCCTTCCACTTTAATGCTATTATTTGGCTGTAATCATTTCCAGTTGAGTTTGCATGAGAATGAAGTTGAAATTGCTCCTGGTCACATTTTTCTGGAAAATTTTCACGACTCTGCTCTAGAAAATCAAGACTTTGTTCCAATGAGCTTTACTTAATGGTGATCATGATTCTTCTGCTCTCTAAGGATTTCATATCTTCTGGAGATGTCACCAAAGACACTCAAGGGATATTGTAATTCACTGTGTATTTCTGTCTGAGAGAGAGCTCACTATGGCCTTGGATTGCAGCCTGAACACGTTTTTTGTTAGTTTTTTAGCAGCAACGCTAAACCAGAAAAAAAATCCCAAACCCTCTCTTTTATGGACAGTCAGATCAGCTCCCAGTGATTAAGGAAACCAGAACATTGCCTGGAAAGCAAGGCTCAAAACACTGGCAGTTTTCTGCCATAAATCCTGTTCCTTAAACAACACATCCATATATAATAGTTTAAATAAAGCAGGGCCAGATGCAGTTCAGAAAAGAAAGTAGCTAAAAAGAATGCCATTATTTAGGGCTTTCCATAATACAACTACCATGGCTTATATATTGGTGCGAGGGCCTACAGCCCTTTAATTTTCCTGACAGGTTTATGCACAGTTATCCCTTCAGAGGCTGCCTCTGACGCCTCTCCTGCACTGTGTGATATTGCAAGTCATGAAGAACATCAACACAGATCCCAGTCTTTTTTATCTAGGACGTGTCTTTCCCAAACATGTTGTTGTGTGGTCTGGGAGAAGGAGAGGAGACCTTACATACAACACATCCAGGCTTCTTCAGTCAGCAGGGGCTGGTTCAGACCGTGCATCAGATGAGATTCCATTGTCCAGTATTTCCCTGGGTCTCCAACTAGTTGACAGGGAAAAAGGAGAAACTTTGACCCAGTTCCTTAAAATCCTCGCAGAGACGTGCTCCAACAGCATCCAAAAGCAGCAGCACTTCATAAAGGCCATTGTTTGCTGAGATAGACTTGGCCTGGCATCCTTGTGCCTGTTAGAAAGAGCCTTCTGCATTGTGAGGCCGGTGTCCAAAAGCAGAGGGTCTGGTGGAGCAGAAAATTTGAGGCACACTCGGAAAAGCATGGAGTTGACTTTGCTAACCAGGTTTCCCTTGTGCTTAGCAACAGCTCCAGTGGGCCCCTGGGAGTTTTCAGTAGTCGGGAGCCTTGTTCCTTGGCAGAAACATAATGTTGGCTGTTTAGCATGCTGCTGAACCTGTAATCTACAGCCAAGCAATAGCAAACGCCGGAGCCAAGTGAACAGCAGGCTTGGGAGGGGGGTGTTTGCGAGGGCTGATTTCCTCTGCCATTTGCAAAAGGGCATCCTGCAGCCAGGCCCTATGATTCTGGACTCTGCCCCGCCGTGCATGTGCTGCCTCAGTGCTCTGCTTGTAGAAAATCCAGAGCCACTCCTGACAGATTCAGGTGACATCAGGTGACTGCTCAGTGGCGGGGTAAGAGGCTCAGTAAAATCAAAGAATGTGCAACCCCGGAAGACACACAGCAAAGCCAGATGCTGTAAATGCTTTTTCCCCAAAGTGCTGACCAAAGCACAGCTCTCTCATACACCTGGCATCTTCTGCAACACTGTTTTGTTCTCCTGGCACCATTCTTACGAAACCTTCACCCTGTTTTGACCAGCTTGCCTTTTTCATGGAGTCACTTGTGGCTCTGTCCCACTTCAAGCGCACGTGTAGGTATCTCAGCCCACCCAAGACCCTCAGAACTATGATCCACAATATCCCTTGCTGCTTCTCTCCTGAGTAATTTTGAAGCAGTGGATACCAATCACAATAAATTGCTCCAAATGGCTCAGCAGTTTGCTGGTATGGAGAAATGATGAGCAGGACAACTGTAGATTCATTTTCACTTGTACTCGCAGCCAGAACTGGCATGGACTAATGACTATGGCAAGTTGAGCAAATTCATTTTTGCCTGTGACCTCTGCCAGGATTTTAATGCAAGGTCTAGTACACTAAATGATTACCAAAGGACTGTCTATATGTGTCTGTCAAACACATCAGTGCACCCATTTCTAGGGAAGTGTGATGTGTACTTCCAGCACAATCCAAACTTGGGGGGAAAGCTTTGTTTTCCTCTCACCAAAAGCAAGTTGTGTATTTGCATAGTGAAAATAGGCACATCCTCTGCTTGTGGAGCAGTGTTCCCCTCCTCCCCTGTCCCCACAGTGAAAGGTGAAATTTCTCACTCAGCACCATGGTCTGCTCCATTATGTCCATATCTCTGTGTGTTCCCACACCCCTTTCCCTTCCTGTCATTTCCAGCAGGCAACTGGGATCATTTGTACTAAGCTTTGTTGACAGAGGTAAAACAGAAATAAAATTGACTACAGCATAACACATTCAAAACAAAAACCTGGGCTTCCTTTTTAGCTTCTTAAACAAAAAGCCAGGATACAAACACTTTTGGGAAATTCTAGGCCATGTCCCAATTGTCCTTTTTTCAGTTCCAGCTCCAAATGAGAGATTTCATAATGGGTTATTTTAAGGTATTGAGAGTCAACCCTCTATGTCATGTCCCAAGTGTCCAGGTAGCACAGGCATGTGAGACAGGCACCATGCACACTGAACAGGCAAGGAGAAGAGTGATACATGGTTCACGTCCAGGAGATGACAACACATCCATAATGCTCCGTGTTGTGGAGAGGGGTCCAAGCTGGACTGAGCTTCACAGACTTCCTGGGCACCCTGGTGACATTGGTGACACCAGACTGTGCCGGGCCACTGACCTATGGAGGTGTCACTGAGGTTACCACATGCACTGCCCCTATACCAGCAATTGTGCACTGCACTGGGGGTTCTGGGGCAGCCCTGCCATCCACGTCCCCTTCTCCTCACTTCTAGAAGAGCTAAGTGGGGGTCTGCAGATGGGAAGAGCTCACCCTTGCACTGCCAAAATCATCTTGGGGTTCAGACAGCGCTGTCTCCCATCCCATGGAGCTGCCACATCAAGTTTGGCTCAACATCCTTTGGTTGTGTGGGAGTCTGAATCACCCAGCATGAGCCCCACACCAAACAAATACATGACAGGCAAAAGAAAACACAGAACTCCTTGGTCCAGACATGGCAAAATCTCACTTCCTTGAGCTTGTGTCCTCCCTCTGCATGTCAAACTATCCCTGGAGTAAACTCCATCTGACAGCTCCCTTGCAGGCTGATGGCTTCACAGGGGACTACCAGGAGACCCACGGGTTGCCCTTTTGCCCTTGTTAACATCTGTATTATGAGCAACACTAATGGCAACATGACAAGCTGGAGATAGATGGATGTAAACAAACTCTCAGCAACAGTCAAGGGAGAATTATTTGCATCATTATCTCTTTCTTCATTACCTGCAAAGGATCAGGACATTTATATTTTTGACATGTGCTGCCGGTCAGTTTAGCAGATGCAGGTTTATTCTTGGTTGAAGAGGGGAAGAAGAAGAGGGATTAGAAAGACCTTGCCCTTGTTTATGGGAAGGCTCTAAAAGGTTGAAGGGAAGCTGAAGATCATCCCCAGCAGTGATGCCAGTCTGTTTATAAGCTATTGACACAAGAAGCAGAAGCTCTCAGGTTAGAAATCGATCTTCTCAAAAAGAGAGGCCTTGAAGAAAACAGGTATTGGGGCAGCACATGGTACAGATCACATGGGAAGGTCAGTGGATGACCAGAAGAAAACATGGTACAGCTAAGCGTGGGCTTCCTGTCGGTGTCCCAAGGTATTGAAGGGAGAGAGATTTATAGTGCCTCAGCGTGGGAGATTGTCAGGGAATATTCATTTTTCCAGGGTGAGCAAGGGACTTTTCAGCTGCTGTCAAGACCGTCTCTTGGAGAGATCCCTGGAGGAACATGCAGCCAGGAATTTCTCTGAACAGGAGCAGGCAAAATGTAAGAGCTGCATGAACTGCAAAGAAGGGTGGGCCATATTTCTTTCTTTAAAAATCAGACAGATGTTTGGGTTATCCCCACGTACATTGAGTCCCCACCATCTCTGAGGTCTGTGTCATCTGGAGGCCTTGAAACCAGGGACGAATGAGGAATGTTCTCCTCAGGGCCCTCACTGCTGGAAGGATATTCTGCTGCTTGTGAGGCTGGGATGTGGGGTGAGGAAATGGTGTGAAGCACAAGCAGTACATGACTGTGGGCTATCTGCCTGATGTAGCTGCTGGACAATCCAGTGGAGGCAGGAGTTGGCTTGCAGGGCAGTAACTGGATATCAAACCCTACAGGACCAGAAACAAGGGGAATATTGGTTCAATCTCCAGCCAGGTCTCCTCCAAACACATGAGAGTGTTCAGCTGGAAGTCCAGAACAGAGCCATCTATGAAGGAAAGGTGCGGGGTGAGGTTCCTGCCTGTCTCCTTGGTAGCACATTTCGGTTGTGAGAAGAATTCACCTTTTGCACCCTGTGCAGTGCTTGGCCTCTGCAGGCTGCCAGCCGTGCTGCCAGGCAGGGTGAGTGCTGCTGGCTTCTTGGAATGGGCAGCTCCCTGCTGGAAGCTCGACACAGGCCAGCAGCTCATTGCTCACAGGCCAAAGAGCATCAGCAAAGGGACAAGGGCTGCAGTTCTGCTCGGCCTCCATGCAAACCCACTGCTGGTGGATGTAAAACACACAGAGGGTAAAAGCCCCACAGTCCAACCAAATTCTTGTGCTGTGAAGCCATTCCATTCCTAGTACCCCAATGCCCTTATTTCTTCACAAAAGAAGCTGCAGACTTTTAATCCTGTGGTATATATTAACAGAGTTTCTTATAGTTTTCTTGATCCTAAAGGCACCACTGTATTTTTCAGGTGATATGTCTAATACAGGTGTTACCTTCCAGCAGGATCCCAACATGACTCCAAAGTTCTTCCCAGAAACATAAAACCTACTTAGAAACAAACTTGCCCAAATGTCACCAGTAAGAAAATCCCATGGAACCAGACCCAGCAAGGAATTAATGCAACATGCCATGTGATACAATTACTTGTTTTTATGGAGTCAAGCCATCTGGTTGTTTGGTTTTCTTCAGACATTTCCCTATAACAGATCTTATCCCTTCATATGGTTTTCTTATTTAAAAAAAAACCAACAAAAAAAGAAATCACCAAGCCTCAAAATCCAAAGTACTGAGATTACACTCAGGAAGGACTGGGAAAGTTTCACAGAGAAAACTATATGTGAGCTGTTCTGTGCTATTCCAAAGGACCCCCAGGATTTTCTTCATTTAGATTTATGAAAGAACCAGCATATTGATTATGTAACTGCCATCTGAAGTTTAATAATATATAGAAGAAGTAAATGGAGCTGCTGAGGAATTTAACTCGCCTATAAATAGAGAGTGGCATCCCCATTAATTCATTAAAGGTATATGGGAAGTGTAACGTATTCCAATTAACATTTCATAAGATGGTTGTAGCTTGTTAGTTATGAACCAACATTTGTCATTTTCCTTTTAGAGCAATTAAATGATATCCAATTCCCTTGGCAGGCTGGAGCTGTCTCCTTTGATAGCTTTCAAAGTTTCACAAGAGGACACATACAAAAGGTAAAGAGGTTCCTGTTTTGCTGCTTTTTCTTTTTCTCCTTTTTTTTTCTTTCCTTTCTTTTTTCTTTTTCTTCCCCCACTTTCTTCTTTTCCCCTCTCACTCTTTCTCTCTGCCGATTAGAAAGCATTTTGCATCCTGAATGGGCTTATTCACCCATCGTTCAGTTAAATAACCACTAGCTAGATATATCTTGCTTAAGCACAACAACTGGCCTGGTACCAGATGAGCTTGATATTTATTTAACAAACAGTGCTGTCTTCGTAGATCTAAATTAGAGCCTTATTTGAAATACTTAAAGTTTACCCATTACTGTTTGCCCTCAGTGAAAATCCAAGTTCTGGTTACGTCCCTGCTCACTAGGATTAGAACTGTCACAATATTTATTTAACAGGAGGAGGCATGCTAAGCCAGGCTGCAAACATTGCTGTGCCAATATGAAGAGGAAGTTACTGCTTTTTACAGTGTTTCTTTCTCTGCATGTGCTCTCTCTCCATCCCTCCCTCCTTCCTCTTCTTCCTGCTGTCCCCATATTCTCCTGCCCCACCAGCCCCTCCACATGCCCTCTCCCACAGATGGCATTTCTATTGCCCACAGAATGATTCTGGTGGAAAAATACGTTTGAAAAAGGGCTGTGAAAATTGGGATTGGTGCCGATGGAGAGAAGGAGGGCAATGCATGGCCCGTGCCCTCCTCTCCTGGTGTCCCTTGTGCCCCAAACTGCACTGATCAATGCAATGGACACGTGGTAGGGCACAGAGTCCTGGCCTCTTGGTTCCTCACCCTGCTTGGGGAAGCTCGTGCTGCACCATGAACTGCCTCCAGCTGGGACACACGTGTCCCTCAGTCAGTAGTTCAGATTATTTCCCACAGCAGCAATGCCAGGTGCACTTTGGGTCTTTTCCCATCTCATTGTGAAAATGTAAGCCATGAGGGGGGAGGGATATTGTTCTTCTCTTTCACTGGGTGATGCAAATTCCCGTTCCCTGCAAGAACAAATACCCTTGGTACAAGTGCTAGGATAGCCTGGTAATTTCCCCTTCTTTCTGAGATAAGAAACACAGGTCCCTCCCTCCAGTCTGCAAAGCCTGCTGAATTTCGGGAGCTCAGCAAAGAGAGGGAAGGTTTCCTATCTCCAGCCCTCTAGAAAGGCAGCAGCACAAGGGAAAGGAAAGCAGCAGTGAAAAGGTAGGAGGAAGACTGTGCTAAGCAGCATACATGTATTTTATGCTGATAATTATGAAAGAACAAAGTTACTATCTCAGGAAGAGAATATTTTCAGCCTGATTTCCTCAGCAATCGTTCTGTCTGTCAGTTCCCCTTTAATAACTTTTGACCCAGTCGGCCAATTTCAATCTGACTTGACAGACAGGTGGAATTCTGAGTGGCACCAAGTTCTTGCTGGATGTACGGTGTTGGTGCCATGCTGAGCACAGAGAGCACAGCCCCCCCTGAAGGGAGCAGCCCATGAGGGCTGCACGGGACTCTCTGGGCAGGGCAGGGTCACCCTGTGTGGTGTCAGCACCTGGGACCAGCCCGGGCATGGATGCTGCACAGAAACATCTCTGAACCCCAGGTGAGTCTGGGTCTCCAGGAAGAGGAGAGGGTGGGGCAGGGGAATGGGAGGGAGAGGGTTTGCCAGGTGTCCTTTGGGACAGACACATCCCTGTGCAGAACAAAGAACTCCAGGGAACACCCATGGCTCTTCAAAAGCAGGGGAAAGTGAACCCTACAGGTACAGCATCACAAAAAGCAGGAATGAAGGAAACACTGCCTTTCAGTCTACTAAAAGGGTAATGAGGAAAGCAAATCCAACTGCTTTCAGCTAACCCATCCCAGTCTCTGGGTGAGGAACACTCCATTCAAGGACTGAATTCCAGAGCCAACAGACTCGTAACAGTCAATTATCGTTTCAACTACAGATGGGAAAACCTGATAAAATGAGTCCTGTATGGACAGGGGATGGAAATAGAGCTTGGGCAGGGATTGCAGCCAGAGATTAGTGGCCATAAATACATCAAAAGCAAAGGACTTTAAGTCACATGCATAGCACCACCATTTACAAAATGCCATGTGTCCCAATTCATACCTCACCATTCATGGGCATGTTGGGAAGGCTGCACAACTGAGGCCCCAACTCTTCATGAAGAAAAACCCTTTTCCTTTAATGTTACTGCAGCTTTCAGAAACTGCAGTGTTTTTTTGTTT
Source organism: Daphoenositta chrysoptera (assembly GCA_013397915.1). Taxonomy (NCBI): domain Eukaryota; kingdom Metazoa; phylum Chordata; class Aves; order Passeriformes; genus Daphoenositta; species Daphoenositta chrysoptera. The sequence goes on from VZRO01007383.1 coordinate 146,295, forward strand.
TGGGTTTGTTTTTTTTTTTTTCCCAAGGCCAACCAAAAAAGAAAAAAAAGAAGCAGCTGTGCCTATTAAGATGTTTCTCATCTGGTGTGCTAAGTCTGTGCTAGAGTTAACTCTGCGTTGGCATCTTCATCAACAATGCGACATCGCTTACACCAATTTGATTTTACCTTGTCTGGGAGATGAAAGCAATTTATAAGTTTCAAAGAGCACTCTCTGGCTGGGATCCAAACACAGGAGTGTAGTGCTGAAAAGAGAATTGCTGGAGACTTTTATGTCTGGCATATGGTGTGCTAGTTTCCTTTCTAATCTGGGTAATGAAGGTCAGTATGAAGTGCTGAGTTGGTTGTGTTGGCCAAGGCGTTTGACGACCTGCTCACACGGGCGGGGATTTCAAACCCTGACCAACGTGAACTAGCAAAAGGAAATCCAATCACTCACTTCACTGAAAACCTGGAAATATGTATTTTCTTTCTCATTTCTGAATACGTTTTTCTGGAGAAGACAAAAGCCATGACTGGGCTGCAGCAATGGAAGATTTCTACAGGCTATGCCACATGGGGCAGTTCGGTCGTGCACCTGGTGGATCCCACTAGCATCTGTGACTAATTGAGAAGATAAATCCATTTTGCTGGAGTGGTTTAGATTTCCAAAAGTCCTTCAGTCTATTCCAGCTGAGCTGATTAGAGTCCAGCTCACTGGGAGTCATTACTGTCAATCCCACCAGCTGGCCTGAATTTTGCGAGGAGAAAAAAGCAAGAAAAATGCATTAAAAATGAATAAATCTATATTTCATGACTTATGCAAACTGATTTTCCCCAAAGGGGGTCCTACTCCTAACATCATCACATCTTTGTGATGTTCCTGCATGGCTTGGCTTGTTCGTGGATCTCCTTCAGAAAGAGAAGAAGTATTTCAAGAGTTAAGTGTCAGCATCAATGAAATTAAGAGCATTTTGGATATAGATGAGATAAGGGCACATACAGCCTCTGGATATAGACACATATAGAGGTAATGAATTCAATATCTAATGCAAGATCTAAATTCTTGCATTCAGCCAAGTTATATTTATCACAGGCTCTGCTTCTTGGAGTACAGTCATAGCTGGATCTCGATTAGAAGTGCAGCTCATTTCAGTTACCTCAGACTACTTAGCAGCTGTATTTGCTGTAGATTTTGCTCATCTGCCAGTTCCAGGATTTTTCAGCATCTCTGTCACTTGTTTTGCAAATGGGAGGAAAGAGTCACCACCTTTGGAGGTGATCATACCAGCCTGGGAGCCTGTGTTTGGATAAACCCTCACATCTCTCTCCACCTCAGGTATTTCTTGCTAGTCCATCTGAGGGACCTGTCACCAGTCCCACTGCAGACAGATGAGCCTCCATCAAGACATAGAAAGGGTCAGGATTTTTTGTCACTCAATTTTCCTTTTTTCTTGTTCCTTTTTCCCTCTAGTAGTTTATTCAAGCCCAGAGAAAGAGCTTCGTCCCTAGCTCATGTAGAGCTCTGATGTATGCAAATCCTCCTTGTGCTCCCATGGCCCTTTTTTTTCCCCCTTCTTTCCTTTTAATTCTAGATTTGAAAATAAAATGCGAGCTGGCTGCACAGAGATCTCTCATGTGTGCAACTTCCAATTGTGGCAAATTGGAACTGTCGATGCAAGCAGCTCAGATTTATTTATATATTTAAGAGGAAGGAGGGAGGAGAGGGAAAGGGAGGGGGAGATGCTCGTGGTGGAAAGGAAAAAGAAAAATAACAGATCCAAGTAAAAAGGGATTTGAATCTCTAACACTGCTTCCTGGCCCATATTACCCAAATCCCTCCAGCCTTGTCCATGGCTGCCTCTTGCCTAGTTAAAACAACAGGCAAAAGACCAAAAATGTTGTTTTTTCCCCCACAACACTAAGAGTTGTTGAGTTTTGCAGATGCCATTAGGCAACCGAAGTCTAACACCGAGACTGATGCAATTAATACTTGGTGCTTCAAAACATTAACATAGCTATTTATATAAATTAGTAACCTTAAGCCCAGGCGGTAGCATTATTACAGCATTACTAATTAAATCACAATAAGCTTAGTTTGCAGTACTATTAATTATGAAGCTGACTTAGTGATATTGGAGATCTGATTGGCCTATTGTCAGTCATTACCCGATCAGTAATGAACCAGACAGGCAATGAAAATCAAAGCTGACGCTCCAGCAGTGCCGTTCCCAGTTCCTGGGAAGAAGGGCCACCATTCCAGCAGAGGAGGCATCAGCATCCTCCATCAAAGCAGGCAGGCAGCATGAACAGAGCTTGGGGCCCTGGGGAGGCGTGTGGGGGGGGTTCTCTCCTGCCTCATCTGCACTCCTCACACCCAGGAGCAAGAGTCACTCATTCCTAAGGCTAACGAAGAGGTCGTGGGCCTCTTTTGTGAGAGCAAGTGAACAAAGTTTTGTCACCTCTATTGGAGTCTCTGATTGGGGTGGATTAGAGAATACCCTTCAGGGATTGCTTATGGCTAGTTTAGTGTAGGGAAGAACATTGATGTGAACAGTCTGTTGTGGGCAGCTCTGTGATAATTTATAAAGGGCTTTTCATGAAGGGCTGTCCAAATGTCTTTTTTAATGGAAAGCACAGTGGGACAAAGCCACCATCTCAGGGAAGTGTCCCTTCACAGGCAAATGCTGCTGTGGCCATGGGCAGGGGGAAAGGAGGGGGTGTCCACATAAACCCAGGGGTGCAAACGGGGAGCAGAGGCTGTAGGGCTTTACACTGGTTGTGTTCCCCATTGAGCACAGCACAGTGGGCAGGGCTGGGGCTGAGGAAAGGCAGAGGTTGGTGACAGGAGGCTGAAGAGAAGGAGTCCAAGGTCAGGAACCTACCAACCTCATAGGCTGGGCCTACCTAGTCCAACCTAGTTAGTTCTGGGATTCTGTGAATACAGGTTAGTCTGAACTTGCCCAACTTTAACATGGCAGTAAGAGACGAAGAAGGACATCTGCACAGCAGTCTTGGCCTTTAGGTGATGATGATGTTTACCCAGATGATGTTTACCCTTTAGATGATGAGTTTACCCAGAACAAGAGGTTTGGCCTGGGGAACCCTAAAAAGTGCTTCTTTCAGAGTTGTTTGGTGTTTCACTGTTCCAGCAAGACACCTAGCCATGGCACTCTCTCCTGTGTTACAGCAGTTCTCCTGCACAGCCAGAGATTCTTGGAGCAAAGGACCCATAAAAAACAAGAATACACTCGGTGACAGCCTGTGCATGTTTCATTAAAGTAAGAGCAAGTGATTGACAGGTGTCAGTTTAGTCTGCACCTGCCTCTCCTTTCCTGATGGACCTAAAATGATGAGCATGCCACAGAAATGGAAGTAAGCCAGCTGTCTTCCACTCCTGTTATCCACAACAGCGATTCAAAGCAATAAAACACTCAGAGTTTGGGAGCAGGAGGGCAGATCCTTCTCCCTGACTCAGAGTTATCATCTCAACTTCTGCCCACAAAAGGGAACCTCTTCTGAAAACAAAGCAAAATGATCATTCAGGCAGGGGGGAAATTATCATGGAAAGATCTGGTAACATGGAAAGATCTGCTCATCTGGTGGAATTGAAGAGAGAGCAAAGGTCTTGCTCAGCTTTTGCACCAGTTAAAGGATTTGCAAGGTCCTGAGAAACTGGGGACACCACTGGCCATTGGAGAGATGGCAGATACCAGCCCTCACTGCCAGCTGACAGATGTCTCATCCATCTCCAGCCCAAGGGAGGCTTTTTGCCTCCTTTGAAGATGGGCAGAGGGATGCTGCAGGTTGTATTTCTACTCCACACTGCTTAATGTGTGGTGGCTGGAGTCAGAAGCTGCTCTGTGCTCACAAGCCAGATCTTGCTGGCACCTCCTCTCAGCATCAGTCTTAAAACACTGACCTGCAGCAACAAAAAAAGAAAGAAAACCTCGGTCTATCCAAACTAAAACACAAAGAAAATGCAATCCCTAAATTAAACAGCACAAGACTCCCAGGACAGGTCTCAGGGTGTAAATCCCTCCACTTTTTAAGATCACAGAGCTGACAGGGATTTTTTTTTAGTGCTGCAGCATGTAGGGCCACAGCTACATGTTCAGGGGAGCACAGCATTGTCTGCCATAAATTACATGCTCTTTCAAGAGAGCCCTGGATTCTCCACCAGCTGAGGTTGTGACCCTTCTTATGCCCTGATGAGAGAGCTCCTGGAGCCACAACCCCAAATCCATGGGTATTTTGCAAGGATTAGGCTCTGCACACCAGCTACAAAGGAAGGGGTGGATACACTCCTTCCCAAGGTACTGACTTGTCGAGGCTTGTGTTCCTGCTGTTGCATAGGTCAGCAGATGGCACTGCTACATTTAGACTTACAGGGTTTTTTTTCTTCTTAACGTGCAAATGTGTCTTTTTCTAGGAGAAATGCTGCATTGCTGTACTGCCTTCTCATTGCTGTTTGACTGCTCAAAGTCCAGTGCTCCCCGGGCTGCTCACAGCTCCCTGACCACAAGCTGCTGATGGAAACTGGGTGATGATGGGACAGGTTGGAACTGGGGACTCTCTGCAGGCTGGATTTGAACAAGCCTGTTCCAGGGCAAGTAGAAAGACTATTATGCTTAGAGTATACTCAGTTTCTACAGTGCAGGTTGCTTTTTCAGAATTACCACTTAATAAAGGTGTGCTGTAACAGGGGCAGTATCTTCAGCACTTCAGGGTGCTGAGGTGATGCCTGGGAATGGCTGTGGTGGCTCAGTTCCCCCTAGACCAACATCTGGTCCCTAGAAGTGGCAGTAAGTGGATGTTTAAGGAACAATAAGTACAGGTGACCTGTCCCCTTAAGAGTGCCCCAGCCATTTTCACCCTGGGGTTATCCTCAGCAGTATCTCTGTTGTGCCCTTATTCTCTTGAAGCCCACCTTGCTGATAGCATCCACAACATCCCTTAACAAGGAGCTTCGCTGTCAAACAACCTGTTGTATGAAGAATACACCCTTTTTTCTCTGGCTTTGAGCCTGGCTCCTTTTAGCTCCATTTGATAGTCTTGAGGATATTTAGCGTTCAAGGGAGGGACTGATCCCCTCCCACTCTCGTGGTGCCACTGACAGCTTTGTAGCCCCTTGTCACTCCCCATCGGCTGCTGAAAAGCCAAAACACATGGAGGAGAGAGCTGTGAGAAGCAAAGGCAAGCTCAGACAGCAAGACAAGCAGCACAAAGCAGGGACCACGAGATGGTCTCGGCTCTCTACAGCCACGACTTCAAGCAGGTTCTGTCCTATCCCAACAATGATGGGGTGGACAGGGAGGCAGAAGAGGCAGGCGATGGGCCTGGGCAAGAAGGGGCTGCTCATCATCATCCATGAGGGAGGATAAGAAGCCACTTTGCTGGAGGGGCTGCCAGGCTTGCCCACAGCATGGCTCGGAGCCAGAGCCGCTCGGAACACAAGGAGATGCCTGAAGATGTTGGCAGGCATTCTAAGGAGGTAAAGACTGAGAGCAAAGAACAGGAATACCAAGGGAGAGACTTGAGCACATTTAGGCTTAATTTGGATGGGAAGACCCTGGAGGAATACCTGCTCTGGCAATCCCCAGACTGGGGCTGGAATCCAGAAGAAGCAGCTGCTTATCTAAGGCTGAGCTGGGAGCTGTCGGAGTGCAAGGAAGTTGGTAAGTAGCTATCAGTGAGCAGCGAGAGCCCTTGAGGAGCATGAGCACTGCAAAGCAGCAAAGACAGTGCATTTGGAAGGAAGCCTCTCTCAATAAAATTTGTGTTCTTTCCACTTTATGGTCAAGGAGTTGCTTTTGCCCCAGAGAGCAGGGAAAGCCAGCTGCTCTCCCAGAGCTAGTGCAGGTGGTTAGGGGGACTCAGGTGGCTGCAGACACAACACACAGAGCTTTGCAGCAAGGCTGTTGCAGCACTGTGATGTGATGTGTGGGTTCACAGTACCCAGACTAACAGTAGGGTCCTTGTGGCTAAAGCAAAATTCTAATAGAGCCCATCTCCCACACGCCCATGGAGTCCCAAGGGACAAGGCTGCTAACCAATCCTTCGTCTCCCAGGGGAATTGCTCTGGAAGAAGCTCTTTGAGTGCTGTGCACTTCTGACAAGGTGAGTGAAACCTGGGTGTTGCCCTAAGCTTCCTGGATGTCTGCTCAAGGGCCGTGGGAGCAGCACCCCCAGCACACTGAGAGCTGTGCTCAGGGATCCAGAAAGCAGAAGCAAGCATTAAACAGAGGAGAGAGAGGCCTTGGGAAGAGTGTGAGAAAACACAGCTCCAGACGCCAGAGGGGTGAATATAAAGGATGGTTTGGTCCAAGGCTGGGCAAAGGTAGCCTGCTGGGTGTGTGGGAAGAGACACGACTGCATTTTAACAGCCCTACTGTGTCCCCGTCACATGCCCAGGGAGACCCAGCAGCCCCACAGAACAAATAGCCAGCACTGCCTTGAAGCTTCTGTAGCTCTTAAAAAACATCAAACACCATGACAGGCATGAAGTGCCAACAGCAAAGGGACACCCTTCAGCTCCTTGGATGGGGACAAAGTGCTCTGTACAGCCAAGCACATCCAAAGCTCCCTCGATTTCTTTGAAGGTCCTTGCTCACCCTCTTGCACCGCTTTCCTGTTTTAATTTGCAGATTACAGGAGGAGGAAGGACTACAGGAGCCAAAGGATTCTGTCAGGCTGCGTTGAAAGCAGCAGCAGCCGCTGTAGCAGCAGGCAGAACCCAATCAGAAATGACCTCACCAAGCTGCTCATCTTCTTTGTGTGTTTTCATTCCTGGCAAAAGCCCTGCCAAGGCAGCGTTCTCTGAACAGGCCAGGCAAGAGCATCCAGCCCACGGGAGGAACCCACCATCACTGCAGCTGCTCGTTAGAGCTGGGACAGGAGGCTGAGCACAGGAGTCAGGACTGGTTTTAAGCACCCTGGGCAGACCTTAGAAAACACAAGGTGGGCATAAAAACGTGCACTGTGCTTTCATAGATGATTACAGTTCTGAATCAGGCTGGTGAAGGCAGGAAGGCAGGAGCTGTGTTATTAAATGAAAGGCTGCACAGAGAAGCATTGCTGAGCAGAAATAGTTTTAGGGTACCTGGAAGGCATCACTGTTTTTAATCCTTTCAAGGGATTTTTACAAGAAACAAGATGTTGCTTTGCTTTGTTTTGTTCTCCCTTGAGATGGGATTCAGATGCAATGCTGGAATACAGATTTCACCTAGCCTGGCATTTTGGGCAATCTCTTCTGGAAACTCTACAGGTGTTGGGGACTGGATCCTGATTTGAACCTCATTGCTCAGATATGAACTCAGAGTGGGTTTGGAAGGAGGTTTGGTTTGGTGCCAGCCCATACACACAGGGAAGCATGGAGGTTGGCAAATACAGTCAAAAAAACCCCACAAAGACACCAGCTTAATACAGCTACAGATTTAATCTCGTCTTGGACTCCAAGACATTGAAAATAGTGTGTAAAACAACTCTAGTCTGGCTTTGATAGAAGATGGAAATGGTGAAGGAAATGTCAAAAGCAAATTGGAACTGGAAGTTAGTTCTCTGGAAAGCAGACAAAAAGAGAATTTTGAGGACAAAAATCTGAATATTTGAGTCTTCTAACAGCAAGCAGTGCCTGTGCTCATGCCGTGGGGATGGGCACTGAGCTCTGTGTGCCTCCAGTCCTGACTTCCCACTCATCCAGAACAGGGACTGTTCAGGGCACACGCTGCTGGTTTCCTCTTTGCCCATATACCTTCACAAACTCAGCTTCCCGGGGAACTGGGGGGATTCCTGGGTCCCATAGTTTAAATAATTCCAATGTGAGAACACCAATCCTCAGCAAAGACCTGTGCCCAGACAAGCTGTGATGCCCTAGGGCACATTACTTGATCAAAAGATTACTAAAATAGTACTGGATATGAGACAGGCACTGGCAAGGGAGCGTTCAGCTTTTGAGAAAACCATGGATAAGCTGATGTTGACTAAAGTTTCCCAAACCTCCACATAAACTTCAAGCTTCAACTCAAAATGCTGATTCTGGTTATGGCATAAATTCCTCCTCACTGCCCTGTCTCCATGCAGCTGTTCTGCAATTTCTGCAACTCTCCATCTCCCAGCTGGGCTTGCAACAGCAATAATGTCTTGTTAATATGAGGTCTTCTTGTCCAGAAGGATTAGCACTTGTAGAAGTGAGGAATCTGGACAGCATAAACGGGTCAAAGCTTCGGAAAATTATGACACCGCCCTAGAAGTAAAGCCCGGGTGTGGAGAATGAGATGAGAGCAGGGAAGAACAACAAGTTAGGAGTGAGTGGATAAAAAAGGAGGGGCTCCACTGGCTAATGGGGAAAAATGACACACGTCTTTGGTCAGTAGAAAAAGCAGGTTAGTGAAAAAGAGAAGGAAAACCAGCTTCAGGGTTTGGGATCTTCTTCTACCAAATTGTAAAACTCCTGTAAGTATGGCACTAACTGGTGTGTGAAACTAAACTGTCCTTCCAGCCACTGGATGCTTGCATCACTCTCTTAGTTCCCTCGGGTAGCCTCCTGCCCCTTTGGGCACCCAGAGTGCCACCCAGCAGCTCTGTGCCACCTGCCCCAACCTCCAGCTGCCTTCCAGCAAATCAGTCCCTGCGGCTGCCCAGAGGCAAGAGGCAGAAAAGGAAGAGCAAGGGAAGAGGGATTATTTTGGCCTTTTTTCAAAGCAGGACAAGTGCTTAGTGTTAATATGCAGAATGCCTGTATATCTCAATTATACACCTCCCACAGGGGCCTATTACAGCTACCCTGGGCAGCCAGCATGTGTCAGCAGAGCAAACATCGAAGGCTGGCCCAATGTACTCCAAAAATAAAAAGCAGAGAAAGCAGGACATGAGCCTGTCGACAGCTGCTTCTTTTCTCCCCTGCCCCTTCCCCATGTGGTTTTCAGGTCTAGCTGCCAGGCCTATGCCTTAGTATTTTAACGTGTGCGTGAAATTGCAATCCCCCCTGTCTCTCCCTGCGTGGAGGAAATTGGGAAATTAGCACTGCCCCATCACAGCTTGTACAAGTTCATGTTACAATTCAATGTTGTTTTTTTTTAAATGGTTGATTGGAGATTGGAAGATGGAGAAAGAAATGGAGATTGAAAGGGAAGAAAAATGTTTTTCCCGTACAAGAATGATTTTTGGTGTACTGATTCCTCCCTGACACACATATTATTCCCACAGCCTTGGTACCTGAAAGGCAGAAAAAAATTAAATACATCCTTAAAAACATAGCAACCTTACCCTCAACAGAGATTTGTGCCCTGGAAGAGGCAAAAAATCCATGCAGTCTAAACGCTTCTGTACTTTTGTTATTAAGTTCCACTTAAAGGCACTCAGAAACAGCCATGGTGGAGAACAACACAAACCCAAAGACAGATCAATTTGGCAAAGTGGGTCCTGGAATTGAGGACCCACTTCACTCTTAGTAACTCTTTTTAACTTCTACATCTTCCCCTGTCTGTTGCTTCCTCACCCACAGAGGTTTGCACAATACCACCAGATTATTCACTGAGCTGAAGTTCCTGGTAGAGTTTCACACATATGCAAAAACTGACGAGAAATACCTTGAACAAACCAACCACGCATGGGCAAAAAAAAAAAAGCCAAATCCAGTAAATCCTTGACTGTGAATTTACTGGGAGCTGCCCAGTGCAGCTCACAGCTTCTGCTGGTTTTTGGCCAGCACTGTCCTCACACAGCACTGCCAAGATTGGAGGCCTGCTGAAATCTAAACGTGGAGCCACAGCTGACACCTTTCCAGGGACAAGAGGTTGGTGTGACAGGGATGCTGTGGCACAGAAGCTGAGCAATTGTGTGTATCTCTTCTGTTTTCATCTTGATTTCCTGTGACTGAGCAACAGAAAAAAACATTCAGAATTACTACAAATAAGTGCAAAACATTTTGAAATGCCCAAAGACAATCCTGGTTACAGAGCAGCCTGTTGACTTTATGTGGCCCAGAAATAGCTCCTGTCTTCACAGATGTTTTCCTGACATATTATCCCCTGTATATTACTGCACTTTCTCTGAACTATCTTGCTCATCCTTTCACTGTTTGCTGTCATATCTTTCTATTATCTGAGAACATTGTATTGTTATCATTAGACTGATGCTTATCCACTCTTTGCCTTCCTTTTTATCTTACCTAGCCTGACTGCATTTCCGATCATGCAGGAAAGTGTTTGTTGGTCTGAAGAAATTCTTTCTGGCTATTATATTTTGCACTTTCAGGGTTTTGGTTCTGTTGGATAGAAGGTGTCTTTTTTTTGTCACTTTTCCCATATGGAGCTCAGGCAGCAAAAAGAAGTGAGCTTCACTTTAGGGTAAAGCCCAAGGGTCAGATTTAGGCTTTTCAGTAGCTGACACTTCTGAGATGGTTTCATATCTCCCTCCTCTTGCAACTCCTAAATCAAAGCATTGAACTCTTTTGAAAATCTTATTTATTCAAAGCATCTGATGGAGAGGCAGAAAAAAGAGTTCTTAGTGTGGCAGTCTCTGTAAGAAGAAGAAACCAGGTGATTTTTCGTTGCCATATTGCCTCAGCGGGGTTCCCTTCACCTCACGTGGAACAGGAAAGCAGCAGGCTACTGCCAGACTTGGCACTGGATGCTTGCTGAACACCACCAAGGAAGCTGCATTATCCCACCTGCAGGCATCCACAGCTCCTAGAGGGACGTGGAGGTGTCCCCAGAAGTGTATGGCCATGAGATGCCACCTCCTGTAGCCCAGCTTGGCTGCCACCAGCCTGGTCCATCACCAACGTCAGTGTGTACAAGCACTAACAACCCCCTGTGTGCTGGACACAAACACCACTGTGTCTTCAGCCTTGTGTCAGCCAGGGGCAGCTCAGCTTCAGAAAACAGCTTCCAGCCTGAAGATGTTACAATAGTCTTTCATGAGGCTGCTGACAGTGCTTACATTACCCCAAACCTCATTATTTCCTCCATCAATTTCCCCTTTCTTGTATAAATTAGAGTGAATTACAGTATTCATTCGGAATAATGTATAGCCACAAATGGATTCACATCAGTCAGAAAGGATACGTTTATTCATGAGCGCTTGAGTGTTTATTTCAAGAATATTAGTGGGGATAAATGAGCTTCAGAGATACTGGTGCTGTTAAGTAGCTGGGAGTATTCCTCCTGGAAGTGTGCTTCAAGGTTTTTCCAGCGGTTCCTATTTATTGCTCACACAATGGGTTAGCTGAGCACTTCCACATGCTTCCAGACAGGCTTTGAATAAAGGGGTTCCTTTCCTTTTAGCATGTCCCTCCTGTCCATCCCAGCAGTAGAAACAACTCTGTACAGCATGGATGGCCACTTGTATGAGCAGTAAATCAGAAACAGATCTTACTCATTGCAAGTAAGAACCATTCATAGAGGGAGCAGCATTTGAATTTGGCTGCGCTGACTGTAGTTTGAACAGTTGTGAAACTGCAAGTAATCAACACTTTAATAAAACTCATAATCTGCTTGCAGATAGTCTGGCAAGGAGAAAACTGCTAAAGGAGCTAAATCATTTGCAGAAATCATTTTCGGTGGATAATTTGACCAACTCCAACATGATGGTATTCATGTGCAAAAGCTCTGAAAATCTTTTCTCAATGGCGTGCAGAAAATGACTACAGATTTCTTATGGCTCTGGATCAGAGATGCTTTCGATGTTCATAAAGTAGAGACAGTATCTGCAGAAGACACCTGTCCAAAGACATAATCTCTGTGCAAACCACTGAGCTTTTCCAGTTCCATGAGAGCTCCTGGCTTTGCAGTGCTGCAGCAGTGCTTTGCACAGGATCTCCAAGTTCTGAGCATGCACTTAAAGTTTAGATATGCCATGTGAGTATATCAATTTATTGCTATAGTGAGTTAGATTCTGCCTGAAATCTGTAGTTACATGAGGCTACACACAGCAGAGACTCTTGTTCAAAATACTTAGCTAATAGTTTACAGGGTGACTCAATAATTTAAGAGGATTAGTAGCTGGAAATGAAGCCTTGCAGCTATGCATCGCTTATTTAGTTCCACTCCGAATTTACAATTATCTGATGGTTGTTTGGTGGCCGAGGTGAAGGGAATTGCCACCTCCAGACTCCTTTGTGGGAGACTGCTGTGTACTTATCACAGACATCACATCACCATCACAAATGGCTTGGCAGGGCAGCAGCTGAAAAAGCCCTGCAAGGACTGGCAGCTCCAGCGTGATCTCTCTGCTAAGGCTCCACGTGCAAAAAGCACGGGGGAGACAATTCTGTGGTGGGGGCCCAATGTGAGGGACCCTGATAGGGTCCCACGGGCCACCTCAAACACACTTCAATATTGATGGAAGGCAGTTACTGTCAATTTGAAAACGATTTAGGGAGCTGAATGGGAAAAATCTTTATCCCATTTAACTTGCTGGGACAATTGAGTCTCCCACTGTGGTATTTCCAACCACCCTTTCATCTCTGTTCTGTACATCAGAATTATTATAATGCTCCATTTCAGTGAGTAAATTTTATTAACATGCATTTCTATCATCCTGACCTTTAGTACTCCTTCACTTGATTGGCTCACCAACCCAGAGCTGCCCCCAGGTGGGACGGCAGGGATGGATGGCAAGAGCAGGCAGCTCAGCACAGCATCACCTCTGAGAAGGATCAGCATGTTCTGCATCAGGAGAGAAACATTTACTGTCCCAGAGGTTATTCCCACTTGGAGCTGCCACCTCAACAGGGAGCAATGGATTCCTGTGATGGATGCAGGGAGGATCAGGAAGAATGGAAAGAAAACTGATCTAATGTTTTTGCCTTAAGGAAATAAAAGTGTGGGTTTTGGGCAAATAGCCAAGCTGGGGTTGAATGAATAGGCAAAACATGAACAAGGGTGTTGACCTGTTTCTGGGAGATCATTCTCTCTTGTCAGGGAACAGAGCAGAAAACTTGGAAAATGTTGTTTTAGCACTTGGAAACGGGTCCTCAATGGCAATGGTAGAGAATGTCCTGGCCTAAGCTTGGGACAGCTTTGGGCAGTAACACTCGTGGTGTCATCTGGAAAGATGGTCTGGGACAGCAAAGGGTTAGAGAGTAAAGAGAGGGCAACAGCAGCAAGTTGACACTTCTGGCACATCAGATGAGCCCAAAGTAGCATCCTAGGAGCTGTGTAGATATCCCCACTGGGATTCTCTATTTTTATTTCTTCTGCTGAAAAGGCACTGAATCTTTTGATTTTCCTTTCCCCTGAAGAAGAGGAAAAATAAATCGAAATGGCTTCTTTTGAGGCATTTACACGCACTGACTTTAGCAAAGCTGTATTAAAAAGACAAGGAAAGGACAATTCAATAAAGTAAAAATAAAAATCCATTAAAATTCCACTGGTTTTTATGCATGGAGCTTATTTGCAGAAGGTGAGCAGTTAGAGCCAAAGTCCATAATCCTATGGCATGCACAGCTCTATTACACGAGGACACTGGTCCAGCCCTGCAGAGTTTGGCAAAAAACATATGGCTTCAGGACAGAGACTCTCCCTTCTGGGAGGTGACAGCCCCCTGCCCCTGCTGGCTTCACAGGGCAGCCTCCTCCAAGTGCTACCTGGACAAACAGGTCCTTGTTATTTTTTGGATGCTGACTGCCCTCAGAATTCAGCTACTCTAAAACATGTCTCTCAGAATCCGTGCTCCACACTCCAGAGTGATGGAAAGTGCCTGGGCCCCAGCTCAGGCAATCGGGAATCCTTCAGCCCTGATCCCTCCCCACCTCCATCCTACAAGTGCCTGCAGACACAGAACTGACCAAGGAGGGGGTTTTTTTTGGCAACAGAGGTTGAACTTAGAGGATGTCAAGGAATAAGAGCTGATGTGACTGCAAGCAGCTGGGTTGAGTCCTGTTTGTTCCAGCAGTGTGCCCCGTGCAGGGCTCCACTGGGGCCCCCACCAGTGGGTACCAGTAAAACTGGGATGCCTTCTTCCCCTCTCCCAGCTGAAGCCAGATTCTGAGATCCAAGGTCTCCCTGGGTGAGATTCAGGAGTTTGGATCACCCTGGCATAGGAGGAACATCCCAATTTGAAACTGGTGTATTTTTGGATGCTGGGTTGACCACACGGCTTCCTGCTCATCACCAGGTTTCTGCCCCTCTGACCCTGCCCAGCCCTCAACCAGGTTTTCCAAAGGATCTTTTCCTGCCACAAGCCTGGGCTTTGGGGGCCACCTGCCCAAACAAGGCTCCTAACCTGGCTGCAGATTGGACCTGGCCCTACCTTCCCACCTTTTCACCAGCTTAGGATGCCTCTGGGTCTTCTTCGCCTGCCTCCCTTCCTCATTCACTGCTCCCCAGAGGACAATGAGCACTTTAGAAAGCACTTTAGGGATTCTCCACAAGGATAAAACAAGGAAACCCAGAGACAACAACCTAATCAGCAAACAGCTGAGCCAGGGATAAATTCACATGGAAAGTCTGTGTTTGTTTATTACTAATGGGTAACAGAGATGATAACCTTTTAATCCAAAACCATAATGAAATATGCATATTTGTTAATGTGCAACTATAAAATGCAAATCTTGCAAACACAATGGAGAAGGGCAAAGAAAGTACTCAGCACCAATACTAATTTATTCCTTTGGCTTCAGACATTTATTCAAATTGAGTTGTGTATGTAATATAAAGTCAAATGAATATGTAATTGTAATGTATATGTATAAACATTTTCATCTCAAATATGCAAACTGTTTATCATAATAGGAAGTAATACATATTTTCCCGAATAAAAGGTTACCTATTAAAATATTTTTACACTCTTCCCACCCCAAGCTTTTGTGCTCTCTGTAAAAGCTCTATTAACATAGAGACAATTTCTGATTTTCCCTTTTGAGTCACGCTACCCAAATTCAAAAGATTTAAAGTATTAACAAAGTAGAATCAGAAAGACTTTTACATGAAGATTTTCTCTCTCTCTCTCTCCTATTTTCCGAGCTACACAGAAATTGCTCTCCTAAATATCAATTTAAAACATTGGCTAAAAAGCTGAGCAATTTTCCCCTTCTACTTCCAGCCCCCAAAGAAACAGCTTTCCCCTGTTGCTGTTGGAATAACTACATATTCATCTACATATTCATGCAGTAGCAACTAAGCTTTATTGCTAGTCCTGGTCACCACTGCTTTTCTAAACCATCTCTCTGGCAGTTTGGCAGCCTGAGAGCTAGAACCAGCTTCACACACTGTTTGTGAGAAGATCTGAATCAATTTGTGAATATCTGACTTGCGAAGAAACCAGGAAAATAAAGATTTGAGACAAATCCTCTTTTCCTAAACTCACCTGAAATCAAATCTCTTCCTGCAAAGGAAAACTTCAGGCAGTTTTCCTTCTTTTTTTCTGGTGGGACAATCATGCTCATGATTCATGAGCTGTTGAGCCATGAGAAGTATTTCTGTCTGAAATTTAGCATGGATTAATTGTTTGAAATTTGAATGCATTGACAGGAAGTCAACAACAATATTTCCATTGACTTTACTGAGCAGTGGGCCAGTGGAGTCAGGGTAGAGCACAAAGAATTTTGTAATCAACCTCCACCCATTGCTTCTTTCGTCTCTCCTGACTCTGCTATTCACTTTCCCACTGCTGCCATAACTCTATGCTGCTTTTATTCAGTCCTGCCTGGTGCATTCAGCATTTTCTTCTCTTGTCTTCCAAACAAAACATTTCCCACCTCTTTGTGTTTTCTGACTCTCCCGAGGACCAGAGCCATGTAGCAATAACCAGAAGAGAAGAAGGAAATCCCACCACTATTTATAGCCTCAAATTCTATGAATTCAGGAGTTCTAGAGAAGCACAAAAAGTGCTGGTGGGTAACTAAAGCTGAGTAATTTTCCATTCTCTTTTACACATACTCCTGAAAATGGAAGGAAAGATCATTTTAATGCAGAGCTATAGCATAGTCTCATGAAATCAGTACAGGGAGCGCACAGATTTTCTCTTTCCCCACTGCCCTGAGCCAGACTAACACAGCCTTACAACAACTTGCCCGGGTCCAGTGGTTCATCCACCCCTGGCATGAAGGTCCAGCTCCCTGCCCAGGAGCCACCATCCTTCTGGCTAATATGATTGATCCCTGCAGGGTGGTTTAAATGTTCCTTGCTGAAACCTCTCCAAGCTCCAAAAAGACTTTGGCAGCACTCCCCAGGGCTGCCAAAGCCACTGCACGCTCACAGACTTGGAGAGCAGCTCCTAAAGTTCTTCAGAAAAGCAAAGCAGGTCCCTTTTCTCCCTGGCATTTATTTGCTCAAATCATTTACTGGAAAGCAGGCAGAGAGCACCGTGCTTAACCTGTTTCTCCCACTTGCACCATCCACAGAGAGGATGCTCTGCAGACAGCCTGTGTAGGAGAAGAGGCCTATTCACTTTTGAAGAAGGAGGGTGAAGGAGCAAGGGAGAAAAGCCAGACGCCAAATGAGGAGCACTCCTCTAGAAGTCTTCCATCATTTAAGACTCATAAATCATGATGCAGATTAATGAGAAATTAATGCAGTGCAGAAATTACTGGGGATGAGGAGCTGTCGGTCAGCAGCAGGAGTGCCTGTACGTGAGACAAAGCAGTGAAAATCTCCAGAAAGAGAGAGGGCTCAGCAGCCTGGACCAGCTCTTTAATGAGGAAAGACAAAGAGGTCAGCATGGGAACAAGATAGCGTGTGGCTGCATCGGGGAGACAAGGGGCACTATTTAAAAATCCTGTCAAAAGACTCTCTGGACTGATTTGTATTAAAGTCTTATTCATATCTTCTAATGAAAAATCCTCCTGCATCAAACCATAATATATAAGCCTTAAAAGAGAGAGAGAGTGTGTGTGTGTGTGTGTGTGTGCACAAGAAAAGAGGGGAGGAAATCAAAGGAGTTAGAGGTTAATTTCACTATGCACTTCCTCTGTTTGGGGGAAAAATAACACAGACGAGGAAAATAGCCTACTTTACCTCCTGTCCTTTCTCTGCGATCCTCCAGTGACATTATTTTAAGCATTTAACTTTCTGATAGCAGTTAGGCTGGTCACATTTTCCCTCCATTTAGTGGCAGGTTTTGAGCGCATCATTTAGTGCTGCAGTGGAAGTGATGGAGCATGGGTTTGATAGATGACTCCCTTCCCTGCTGCCCGGGCTTGGGGGGCTAACAAGTACCTTACCACGTTGCTGGTTCAAGCACTCTGAGGCTCTCTGCAAAGCAGGGCATGCAAAGGTGGGGAGAGGGTAAAAACTGATCTTCCTTCTTATTATTTCACATTTAAGGGAGTCGAGTACTGTCATCTTCTAAGATAAATATTCCCTCCTCCTCCATGGAAAGTGTTCTCACTATGAGTCCAAGCCAAGAAAGTGTAAATTGAGTCCCAATGTCCCGTCCGTGCAGATATGCAAAGGCAGCGACAGAAACTCGTGGGAGTGATTTTGGAGAACGTGGCTGTTCCCCAGCAGGTAGGGAGTCTTTATGCAAATTCTGCAGCAGTACCTTCATTTAGGGCTCCTGTTGGTCCCACTGCCCGCAGGATGCCTGTAACCATAGCAATGGCTCTGGTGGAGGGTTCTCTGTTGTGCAGAGACCAGGCAGTGGCAGCTGATGGTGTCAGCAGAGAGGAGCATCCAGACAGGGCCACCCTGGCTGGTGAGTGGATGACAGGAGAGCACACTCAGCCCAGGCAGGTGGAAATCCCCAGCACTGGTGCAAGTCAGGTGCACAGCAGTGCTCAGACACCGTGGGATGGGCACGGGAAAGGAATGGAAAGGGAACAGAGGAGAAATGGGGATGAACGTTCAGCTGACTCAAACGTGAATACACCCAGATGTCACTCTATACCATACCTAACAGAACTATATACCCTCAGTGTAACTCCTGCTTGGTCCATCCAGGTTTTCCAGCTCTGGGACAGGGCTGGAGGAAGGATGGGATGTGACCCCGTCAGTTGAAATATTTTGGGAGCACACTGAGGAGAACACAGCACTGCATTTGTGTGAGTTGTATCCAGGCTGGAGATGGTGCCTTCATGTGAGCATCTGAGAACAAACCGGGCACCAAAGGACACAGATTTTGTTATAGGCAGCTCTTAATGCAATATGACATCCTGCTGACCAGTGGGTACTAACATCTCGTGTACTCCAGCTCTTATACACTCCCATTTTTCTTCCAGGGGGTGGGGACTCAGGTAGAATGGAGTTTCTTTGAGCCTAGGGGTACCACAAGTCCCTTAGACACCAGGCAAGCTCTGCATTTGTGCAGATATCCCCTCTGACAGCTTCTTCTGTTTTTAAGAGATGTAGTCTTTAATATTGCACCATCGAGTGGAACATCTTTTTTTAAAATCTGCTCACATGCACACATGCACCGAGGATAAAATACAAGTGGGGAAAAAGAAATCACAAAAAGGAATCTATTTATCAAAAAAACAATGGCTCAGTAGTGGCAGTGAAATAGAGATATTGTTACTTAGCGATAATAAGGGAAAAAAGCCATTGTCAAAATGATAAGGCCATTTCTGTTGTCTCCCCAAGTGATAATATCTCTGCTACCACTAGTGCCTGAGTATTGTTAGGATATTTCATGGCAAGTGTTAGACAGAATAAGTTATTCACTGAGCCCACAGCAAACTCCAAAGCCTCCAACTTCACCTCCCCCATATCCCTGTTCACACAACAGCATCTTCTTTAATACCTTTGCAGCAGTGGTTTCTATTCCCCATGGCTTTTCATCTGCTTCTGTTTAAATATAACACTGCTACTGAGTCAGCTGACAAGGTACCTTTCACTGATAAGTAGCCCAACTTTGTCTTGCGATAGGTCATCAGAAAGCCAGACTATCACATCTTGAAAAATGTAGGAAATGCTGGTAAAAGTGCCAGTGAAATGAGTTAGGGTAAAGAAAGGAAAAAAAAAAAAAAAAGGAAAAAAGTAATAACATTGTAACAGGAATGCAGAGAGCAGCTGAAAATCTCTGGCAGATGCCCTGATGATCTTGTAGAGTCTAGAGATAAAATTTACCCATCCACTCAGGAGCAGAGGTTGTCCTCTTGTAGGGCTTTGACACAAAGGTGGCTTCAGTGGAGCTTTCATTCTCTCATTGCTGGGGGAGAAGAGCCAGCCCAGAGCAGCTCCAGCCCCATGGAATCTCCAGCCCCAGAGCAGCTCCAGCCCCAGAGCAGCTCCAGCCCCATGGAAGCTCCAGCCCCAGAGCAGCTCCAGCCCCAGGGCAGCTCCAGTCCCATGGAAGCTCCAGCCCCAG
>VZRO01007383.1:165573-212776 GCA_013397915.1 Daphoenositta chrysoptera
GCCCCATGGAAGCTCCAGCCCCATGGAAGCTCCAGCCCCAGAGCAGCTCCAGCCCCAGGGCAGCTCTAGTCCCATGGAAGCTCCAGCTCCAGGGCAGCTCCAGCCCCATGGAAGCTCCAGCCCAGGGCAGCTCCAGCCCTATGGAATCTCCAGCCCCAGGGCAGCTCCAGCCTCTCCAGTCCCAAGCAGGAGCTGGACAGCAGAGGGAAGCTCAGCACTGCCAGCCAGTCACTGCCTCCCTGCAGCAGTAAACAGAAAGGGAGTGAAGACAGGGAGAAAGTCTCATGCAGAGGACAAATATTCCTCTTTTTTTAAAATATAATTTCCTTTTCTATATATATCATCAACATCACCACCAGCTGATGGAAACCACAGGGTCCCTGTTGCTTGCAGCAGTGGTTCTGTAGAGGCTTTTTTTATCTTGCAGGCCATCAAGAAAAAGCAATGAGGGTTGGCAGAACAGTGCAAGGAGGGTTTGAGCCACCACGGAGGAGCCTCTCTGAGCAGAGTTTTTGCTGCCCACGCCAGCCACGAGCAGCTCTGCAGGTGCAGGAGTCGCTGCCTGGGACACAACGCTTCCCAACAGCTCGTGCAGGAGGGACAGCAAGCAAACCTGGCCAGGAAAAAACATCCAGGCTAATAAATCTAACAGCAGCCTCATCCCGTCCAGGGAACGAGGATCATGATTTTGTGCTGGGTCACACAGCAATGCCCACACTGTTTGGGGCCAGCAGCCTGTTTTCTGCCCGTGTTCTGGGAGCCAGTGCTCCACCAGGGGCTGTGTCCTAGAAGGAATGGGACGGGGGAAATACAGTGTCCTGGAAAAGAGACACACAGTTCCTTGTCTTATATGCCATTCCTAAAATCTGGGATGGCAGAGTGTCCTGGAGACTTCCTTCCAATTCAGGAGAAAGGTCTGTTTTCCAGAGTTGTCCTGGCCACTGAAGACACACGGTATTATGTCTAATTTTTAAGCACACCTTACAGCTTGTCCACAAGGAAATTTCCAAATCTTAGAAGAAAAAATTGCTAAAAATCAAAAGTTTTGGTGCTCAATACTTAGTAATTCATGGGAAAAAACAAACAAACAAAAAACCCAAACAAAAACCGAAAAACCAAACAAACAAATAAACAAAAAAAAAAGGCCACATAAAAAAGCAGCAATTCAAACACAGAGCCAGCTTCCTCACTTTTCTCTACCTTGTTTGAACGTAAGGAAACTGAGTTCCTGGCACAATTTTATGAGTCTCACTTTAAAAAGCCTTTGTTGAAAGTGGATCTTTGCCCTGTCCTCTGCAAAACATGAGCAGCCCCAGGCAAGTAAAATGCAGATTGTAGCTGGATGGCCAGCGAGCAGCCAGCTCTGGGGCTGGGACATGGCACTTCATCACCCACCCAGCACACGTGGCTCCAGAGTGAGGACTGTGCCTGCCCACCTGGGCAGAGCCACGATAAATGTTTACAAATTATCTTCTCAAATGCCTTCACCCCCTTCTTTGGAGGCAGCTAGTGATGCTGCCAAAAATAAACGAATAAACAAAAACATCAGCATCCTGCAAGCTCCCCATGGAAGGTGACTTGGGAAGCTTCAGCAGCAAAGGCTGAGGAGGAAACTGCCTGGAGAAGATCAGGGTGGTTTTTTTCTCTTTTTTTTTTTTTTTTTTAATAAATATTTGAGGCACAGCATGGGAGCTGAGCAGCAGTGTGGTAAGTATATCAAACATAGAGAATCCCCAGATTATCTGCTCTGAAGGTATTAGCTGGCTGCAGAAAACAGCCATCTTGAACCCTAGGAATTAGGAAGGGTGCAAAAATATGGAAAAGTAATAAATAAGGTGTGAAACAGCATCAGGAATAAAACAATCCCTAACAAGCCATCTGAATAAACAGGATGAGAAAAATCAGCATTGCTGCTGCTGGTTCTGGCTGGCTCCCTTCTGCAGTCGTTCTCTCTACTCCTTTTCTGCACCCTTACCTGCCTTTGAAATCAAGCTGGCAGAGTGCTGTGCAGCTAATCAGGATGGGGGGCAGCTGCTCTCTTCAAACAGTTCCTGAAATGCCTCACTGAAGTCATCCATCTCCTCTTGGTCTCCAGTTTGCATCTTCCTGAGGCCTTTAAAAACCAGGGAGTAACGTGGAGCTTAACAGTTGGCAAACGCAGAGCTTGTACATTTGCAGATTGATCCCAGAATGATCAAAGATAAATAATCTCCCCAGTGCTCCTTTGTAAAACTAATGAAACCTGGGGGGGAGAGGGAGGGGGACAGTGCAAAGCAGGGTTCCGGTTTCCTGCATTTTTTTGATCACTTCATTGCAATTACTGAAAGAATTTTTCCCACCCATCCCCCTCTTCCTGGCACCCTCATTCCCCTCATCTCCAGTAAATACATTTAGATAATTAGACCCACTGCATATAACCTGGTGATAACAGCTCCCCATCAGTGCAGCACCCTCTGGTTTGGCTGCCTGTGCCCACCCTTCCCCTGCTTCATGGGCACAGACACTGGGCAATGAGTGTGGGTGACCTCGAGGAATGGAAAAGGTTCATTTCCCTCCCTGGAGAGCTCCTGTCCCAGCTGAGACCTCCCTTCCCTCTCCTGGTGCCGTGGGCAGGAGGGAGCTCTGCTACAGCTCAGGCACTGGCAGGGCCCTGCACTGCTGCTCCCAGAGTGGAAAGGGGAAAACTCCTGACCCAGCCTTTGCTCCCATTTGTCATTCTTGGGCATCTTGATGGATCTTGGAGCGGGCTGACACTGTTTTCACAGAAAACTCTGATTTGGCACAATCCCTGGAAATTAAATAAAACTACAAAATTAATGGTGCTATTAACGCCATCCCTGGGAGGAATAAAATGTCTCAAAGGAATCTTTGGTTAGCTTTTTAGCCTGCAGCCCTCCCTGACATCTTCGGGTTACCTATCCTGCTCACACAGTGCTATAATGAGCATCATTTCCAGATCAGCCATAAGGGGCACTGAAGGATATCTTCTGAAAGTTCATGCTACTCTCTTAGCTTTGCTAATTCATTAAGCAGAAGGCAGACGGAAATATTGCTTGGAGAACAACCACGGAAGATTACAAATCCCCGAGTTTAAAGTCTTTCCTTTCCAACCTTCTAACAATTTCTCAGTGTTCACAGGCTGTGCATAGGCAGACAGATTCCGTGTCCATAGATTCAGTGTTTCACACACTGGAAAGCTTTAGTCTTTCACATGGGGAGGAGACTCATAAGGAAACAGAGCACTTTTAATTCATGTTCTCCATGAACATCTGAACCCACACCAGGACCAAACCCAGGCAATGGCACAGTGTTCCCATTTTCCCTGTGGGCTGCTCCCAGCTCCTGGAAACATTTGCAGTGCCAGCACTTGCAGAGCTGGACCCAGTCTGAGCTTCACACGGGAGCTACTGCCAGTTCAAATGTACTTGGTAAAATAAAGAATCCATAATGGTACCTCTCCCACCAAAGCAGAAACAGAAGTGCCCCCAGGTCTTTGATCCTCTAGTCTCTGATAGGTGATTAGACTCTACAAATATGCCTGGCACTTCGGTACCTGCTGGATTTGACAGACTTTATCCAAACTTCAGAAATCATCTCTGAATATTGATAGGGAGATTTTAGTGGAAGCATCCAGCTAAAAACAAGCCAGCAGAAGTCAGGGAAAGAAGGGAAAGAAAGCATTAGAAAGGGTCATGGCTGGATTTGCTGAACAAATGAGCTCTCTGGTGACTATGAGATCTCATCATACTCCTCTCAATTTTGCTGTAGGAAGCAGCATAAGACAATGAGTGACCTTCAAATACAGTGTGGAAATATGCAGGCTGACTCTCAACAAGAAAACCCTCCTAAAAGGGTATAATCAGATTTCCCCAAAGGAGATCTTTTTCTATGCTGCTGTTTAATCTCTCCTACCATATAGCTGTGTGTACTTTTAAAATAGATCGATCATGTATTAAAAAAAAAAAAAAAAAAAGGAGGCTATGTGAGGAGGTTGGTGCCTGCAACATCAGCTGGAGAGGAGCAGGGGATTGATCAGAGGCAGACACAGCTGGGCTGTCAGTTCCTCCAGCTGTGTGGTAGAGGCAGTGCAGGTGTGGGTATCCAGGCAGGCAGTACGTGCAGATCCACTGCTGGGCATCCCCCAGCATCATGCAGCCAGCCCTGCCCAGCCCCTCACAGCTCAGTAATTTGTGCTTGCTGTAACCACTCACCGAGGCTGCAGGGACTGGAGGCAGCTCAGGGACGAGGGATGAGGAAATCCCCCTTCCCAAAGCTTCTGCTCTCAAAACCAACTGGGCAAATGATGCTGGGAAGGTGGGAATCAGCCCTGGTTTGGAGGGAGAGGTTTCACCCTCAGACTGCAAAGGTGGTTTATAAAAAAACACTCAGCCAGTTCCCATTCAGTTCTCATGGGATTTAACTGCTCAGTTTTAAAATGGTTTCAGACCTCCAAGTCAGAGCAGGGGAACCATTCCCACTAAAGAGATATGCAGAAGATTTTTGAAGCTAAATTTACCCAAGGCCAGAATCATCTGAGAGAGGTAATTTTTCTCCAGGGTTAAGAATGACCAAACCCTTTGAACAGTTATAACATCAGGTCCCAACCCTGAGTTCCTTTCCCTCAGCATGAAGCTCTTACCTGTGTTCCTTAGGGTTTAACTTTTACCCTGATTTTGTAAGCGAGGAAGAGTGTGGGCTGGGTCTCTCTCAGATCTGTTTTATCCACTGCATCCACCCTGACATAAAGACAATATGTCCCTGAACAATTAAAAATTAAATCCCAGACTAGTCAGTGCAAGATGAGACACAGACGCTGTCTAACTTTACTCACTATGGTTTACTTTTTTTTTCTTGTTGTCTTCCTGCAAACAGGTCCCTGGGCTCTTTGATTTATACTTTACCATCTGAAATGCATAAAAGATGTGGCGCTTTTGCTTCTCCATGAATCTTCCACAATTTTGTTCAAAATTTTACTGAAGATGACATGACAAATTACTGCCCGAGTCAATTTGTGCTGGAGGAGGGCATCATTAAAAAAACAGAAGACTTGCGACACAAAAAAAGAGTAAAGAGAGGGTGGGGAAAACAATGAGCTCACGACCTCTTTGAACATGTCACACTCCAAAGGCAGTGCTACCAGGATGAGACTGGCAGACTAATTACCCACAGAGCAGATTCACTGATTTTGGGGAAAGAGAGAATTCAAAAGCTCATTTGACCCATTCAGTGGGACTGCTCTATTTCTTGTTATCAATTTTGCAGAGAGCAGAGGAGCAGAAAGAGTAAGGGTGGTTCACAGCATCACTTGGGGGTAAGCCTCTACAGCCTTCCCATGTCTCCATTGCTGTAACTGTGCCCTGGTCCCCTCCTCTGGCAGCCCCTTCTTGTGTCCTCACCTGACTCTGACCCCAAACTTCATGGCCAGGTGAGAGACCTTTGATTATGGCAGGTACTTCACTGTTTGCACTGCATAGAGGAGGTTTTTTGTCTTTGGTGCAGCTAAGAACAGTCAAGTAACAACAGGTAATTTGATATAAAGAGCAAAATAAATGTATAACATGCCCATTTTATTTTCCCAGTGAAAAGCACCACGGTAAGCAGTATTATTATGAGCCATGTTGCCGCGTGTTCTTTCTCCCACGTCTTTCAAAGGTGTTGGAAGGAGAGCTTGTTCATGTAGTGAATAGTGTTCCTGGTGTTTGCTTCTGTATCTTGTTTCAACACTTTCTGCAGACAGAAAACTTGTATCCCTGTTGCAGTCCTGGGGACATTTTTCTTAGTAAACAGCGATTTTCACCGCAAATGCCAAGGTATCAGCCGGGATCAAATTCTGAAATACTTGTGAAAATATCTGATTTCACACATGGCTGCTAGCAAAGTAAATATTAGCTAGGTTACGCACAGTCCTGGATAACACTTGGATCTGGTATGTTTGGTCTCTATTGGTCCTGCAGGAATTATACCCTATTTATTTTCTTTACTAGATCCATAGCCATTCTGAAGTGCCTGATGTCATGTTAATTTAGTGTTTCAATTTCTCACCTAGAACCGAATCATTTCAGGGGTGACTTTGTACTTTACCTTTCACTTCCTGAGAAAATCTGTCGCAAATGGTACTTTTGCACACAGATTACCATTTCAGCAATTAGAAGATCCTGAGTATTATTTCTGTTTACACTTGGCTTACTGGGAAAAGAAAATGAGAAAGAACACATGGGGTTTAGCACAAGCAAAATCCAGTGATCTTTTAAAATCACTGCACTAGGCTTAACAGATGCACCCTGCCTAGGTGCACCTGGAGTGCTGCTGAATTTACAATACACAGAATGTCTGGCTTAAAAAGTCTTCTATTTTAGGTACAGCGACTGCAGGACACAGCTGCTGTGCTAGCAAACGTACCAAGTGTGCCTTAATGGGCATGGTCTGCTATGCACCCAGCCTGTGTCCAGGTAAAAGCCAGCTTGGCTCACAGCCACCTCTCCTCCAGAGATGTTAAACTGCAGCATTTACCAGCGGCTGCTTCCGTGGAGGCTCCCTGTGGAAAGCCCTGCAAGGTGAGTTGCATCCTAAGCCCACCTGGAATTCATGTGATCTCAAGATATTCCCATTAAGACTTCCTCAGACCTTTCTAGCACACTGCTGATTTCCAGAACATTTCAGCTGGAAAGGGCTTCCTGAGCTGTTGAGTCCCAGATCTGTTTCTGCCAGCACCAGGTCATTCACCACAGCTTTGACCTCACTGTTGTCCCTTCCAAAGAGGAGGTGGTGACGTACCATGGTGGATCTAATGATGAGAACATCTTAATTGCCATCCTAAATTTACCTGTAGGGGACTTGGTACCCTTTTTCCTGTTTGAAAGACATTTCTAGCACCTGCATATTCCTTTACTCAAGTCTGTTGATCCCCATTCTGGTGTTCACCTCTCAGAGCTCTTTTACCCCTCCTGCAGGAAAAGAGCAGCCCGGTAAACAGAGTGTAGTGGGAAGTCTGGGACTAATCAGGAGAGATTTTACCCTTCTTTGTTTCACAGCTGGAGAGAGACAGGCCCTGGAGAGGGAGGTGCTGGCAGGAGGAGAGAGCCTTCCCAGAGCAACTGAGCCAGCAGGGATGTCAGATCAGCCTGGCTCTCCCATGGCTGCTGCTCTAAGGAGGAGGTTTGGGATGCAGGGAAGAGTTGAGCACTCAAGGCAGAGCCAGGGAATGCTGGGACAGCAGCTGAGAGAGGCAGCAGCTCAACTGGTCCCAGTTTAAGTGGAAGCCCCTGGTGCTCCTGCAAATCACTGTCAGCAAAGTCCAGATGCAGGAGCCCAAACAGCTGCAGGAAAGAGCAGCAATCGCAGATCTGCACAGGGCAGCAGAGCCTGGGGAGAAAGCAGGGAGGAGAAATGGGGTCCTCTTGAAACCTGGCCTGAGATGAACCTCTGGATGGCACTTGGGTTAGATCACTGTCCCCCCTGCATTTGCATCTAGCAGCTGGTCTCCACACACACCTTCACTTGGCTTGGTCCTTCCCCTCCCCAGGTCCCACCTCTCTCCATTTTCAGCTGTCTCACAGCTGAACACAGCACACAATCCACGCCCGCCCCCTCCATTATTCTAAACACCCCCTTCTCTTGAATTCCATTTTTCCACGAGCAGCAGTTGGGGACACAGATTGACTGAAAGCTGTGCTGCAGTACAAACAATACCATAAATAGACTTCAAATGACCCAACAGGAGCCTGGTACCCCTGAAAGATCAAAACCATTTTTCTCACTTCTTCACACACAAAAAAAGAAGCCACCTGCTTTCTCATGCCTGCAGCAATCACTGCCTGATAGGGTTCTCTACAACAACCTCCCCATTCCCTTGCTCCAAAGCTTCCCTTCTACCCACCTTCAAGCCCTGAGACTTGTGCCATGTCCTTGTCTTCTCTGCCAACCTGGTGGTGGACAGCACTGCCCTCAGCATCCTGGATCAGCATTCACTTCCCTTCTCTGCTGGGTCACTGGAGGGGGCTGAACCTTCCAGGGTTGCTTTGTTTTACAGGAACTAATACTCCCCATCCTCCAAACTCCTCCTAGCTTGGTTTATCTATTCTATACACATGCTGCTCTCTGACAACAGTAGTGCAAGCCCAGGAGCAGATTTTGCCATCTTTCAGGCGGCAGCTGATAAATTAGATTGGATGTTCAGGCCCATCACAGAGCAGCAGACCTGCAGGACCTCTGGTGCCTGCGACTTCACCCTGGGCACACAGGCACAGTCCTCATTTAACCCTGAGACTTTTTACTCCTTCCTCATTATTGCTGTGCAGCAATTCCTGAGCAGAGTAAGCTGTCCTGTTAAAATGGCAACTAAACCAGGTGTTTGGCATTTTTGGTTACTCTGAACCTGGCTGAACTCAGAGAGTCACCCTTTCCATTGCCCCATTTCACACATGTGGAAAGTGGGCTTCAAGAAAGGACAATCCTTTCAAGGCTTCTCTTAAAACAAGAGATGCTTAACAAGCCATCCTCTCCTTTCACCTTCAGTTCCTCTCCTGGAAGGAGGAATAAATTACAAAGTGCCCAGGGGAAAGGCTGTCCAGGAAGGCTCCTTTTCTCTAAGTGTATACCTGAAGCTTCTAAAGAAACTCAGAGTACTGGGACATGTCCAGCCTGCCAGGGAGGAAAAGCAGTTGGCAGACACCACTGCACAGTCCAGATGATCCCATATGCCTGGGCTCAAATCCATGCCCTGCTCCAGAAGTTCAAGGGTATTGAGATCAGATGTTTTGATTGACCTCATTATCTATAAAGGGACCATCTGCAAAAACTCAGATCTGGCTCCAAGCTTCTTCCAAGTCCAGGTTTGGGATTTTGATTTGAACCTCCTCCTAACTCATTCAAACTCTGCCAGGGCACAATGAAAGCATGGTGCAAGACACCAAGAATCCTTTCTTGTATCCAAGCTGAGCCCAGCTCCTACTCTAAACCCTTAATTCTGAATTGTCTTTCAGGTGTGCCCACCATCCTATGGCTCCCCTGCAAACCACAGCCTCTCCCTCCTTGCCTATTTTACACCTATCTGCCACACTGAGGAGCCTCTCGGAAAGCCTGTTAATAGAGTATATAAACCTAAAAACCAGTGAGTAGTGATGCATATATGAACTGTTTCTACTTGCAAAGGTATGTGGCAAGGGATCCCTTCCAAAGCAAATGTGGGAGATCAACAGATTCAGCACACTCCCAGATTCCCTGTAGGTCTCACAGAGGCAAAACATTTCATAAACAGTGAGCAGCTGTGACAAGAGACCTTTTCTCTTTCCTTTATTCCTGAAAAAAGAATTGCATCTTTGAGATCCCATTGACAGCCATTCTCCCTTAACAATCTGCTTGACTCAACACAGGCCATGCTCTTGAGACTTGTTAAGGGAGGGGTAGGAAAGACATCTCTACACTGTTCTCTTCTTTCCTCCTTTCTTTAATCAAAGAAAGAAAACAGGGAAAAAAAAAAAAAAGCAAGGAGGAGGAGGGGAACCAGTAGCCCCCTCCTCCCCACTCCTTGGCTTTCTCCCCTATCTTCCTGGCTGTCAGATGCTCTGACATTCCCTGCACGTAAGTGTTTTGCTTCAAAAGTTAGAAGAGAGGGAGAAAGAGAAACTGCATTGCACAGTCCCTGTTGATAAGGTTCAAAGCAGACAGAGATGCCTCAGAAGCACATGTGGTCTCTCCCTCTCTCCCTGTTACAAGAGAAAAAAGAAGAGCTAAATTCCATGGCAGACTTTGCTTCCTCCTGCTGCTGTTATCTTTCCTTGCACACAGGCTGGAGGTAGGGGAAAGATAGAAAATGTCCTGTTTACCTTGCAATTTCTCTCCACCCCCAGCCCCCTTTGAAATGGCATCTCTAAGCTGCTTTTTCAGTCCCAATTTTTAATGGCATTTGTAAAAAGAAAGAAAAATTTTGGACATGTTTATCTGCCAAGCTGTTGTTTCCCCCCACCTCCCCGCATTGTTTTACAATTTTCCAGAAGGTGGGATGAGCCCAGCAGAGGTTAGTCAAGGAAAAACCCTGTCAAAAATCTTCATTACTGTTATTATTTCCCCAACTTTGTCATTATCTGACTTTCCCCTTCCTCTACCCCTTGATAAATCCCTCTCATTTTTCCTCCCTGCTTAGGACTGGAGTAGCGAGGAAACACCACGGAGTTACCACCACATTATTCATTTGGAGAATCCAGCCAAAAGTGCTCTGGCCTAGCAAAATCATCACAGCCATCTGTCTGTCTGTTGTGCTGCAGGAGAAACCAGCACACATATTTACTAAAATGAAAGAAACCCAAAAGCCATGAAAGTCAGAAACTAGCCACCAGAACCAGCAGCCACAGAGAATATTAAGATAGAGTTCCAGTCACTTCACTGGGATTTCAGATGAGCCTGGTGAGCTAAAAGCCCTCCCCTTGTTGCCTTCGAAGGGGAATTAAGATAGCTAAGAGATTGGCAGAGGGGAGTCAGTAAAAGTGAAAGAGCTCATCAGGCCTCCCTCTCCTTTCCCATCTGTCTAATAGGAGCATCAATCTGCTCAAGGTGGAATATCCCCTTTGATGCCCGAGATGGCCACCTAAAAACAGAGGCTAGACAGGAATAAGGGAATAAAGGTAGGTATTTATTTGAAGGGCCTTCAAAGGTGCACCCTGGGCAGTCAAAATGCTCCACCCAAGATGGACCCTGGGTCATGGGTTCTTCACCCTTTTATAAGTTTGGTCCACTTGCACATCAGGGTTAATTCTCCAATTATCACTTTAGTTAATGATGTAATTTCCCCAAGTTTACCCCCCCCTTCTTAAGATTTTAGTTTACACATTTTGGGGCCTAGGACAATTGAAGTGTCCTTGAAGAGCAAACCTAGAGAGGTTTGTTTTGTCTGACCTGCATGAGAGACCAGCAGCTACCAGGCCACACCAAACTTCAGAGTTACACACCAGGCAGTACAGGATTTGAAAAATATAGAAGCTAAAACCTAAGGCATCACCTTCAAGGGCACCTTAGGACAGGCCCAGCTGCCATGTGAGGTTAATTTTTGCTTTCTGGTTGAGGTGGTTGGGACTTGGGTGTTGGGTGGGTACCTTGGGATCCACAGGTGATCTCTCTCTGCTCCTGCCTCTGTCTGGGGCCTCCTCCCTCACAGGTAAGAATTTAGAATAGAGAATTTAGAGCTGGTCTTTGTAACCATGACCAAGAAAAGCCCAACTTGCTCTTCCTTCTCTCTTTCCAAGTAGCAATAAGGCTTTGACTATCTCATCCCACTATGACTGCTGAGGGCAAAGGTTTCATGTCTCTTAGAGCTGGTCCTCTTCAGAAGAAGACCTCTAAGTTTGCATCCTGCATGTGTTCTTGCATGGTCTGCAGCTGGTTTTCCTCTGCAGCCATCAGAGAAAAGGTGGCTGGAGGTAAGAACTGGTGCCTGGAGAGGACAGGACATGAGGGGACAAGAAGGGATTTATCTCTGCAGTGAGTATCAGTATATTTATCTTTCTCTCCTGTTGCTGCATCAACTGCCTGAGATGAGTTAACAACTCAGCAGTGGCATTTGAGGAGCACACAAAATGGTTTTGTCAAAATATGAATGATAAGAAAGGCCCTTAGTGTTATCAGTGTTTACCAGGGAAATCTGGCATGGGAGGGGAAAAACCCCTGACTTATCCCAGGCTGTTAACTACGTCCAGATTGTCATTAAGTTAACAATTTATACCAGACATTAAATATTCTCTTTCCTATGCAGTGAGGAATTCAGGCTATAGATGGAGAATATTTCCATGCACAGCCATGCAGTCACTCCAGGAGGGCACTGGAGGCTGCAGGCTGTTTTTAGCCTTTTGCATGGACAGCAGAGCAGGGAGGGAAGATTTTTGACTGAAAGTAATAAAATAGTCCCTGTTACTGGCAGCTGGATTTGGTGTCACTACAGTGCAAAACACTTGTCTCCTTTCCTGGGTGTTTTCCTGCCAAAAGAGAAGAAACTTGGAAAACTCTGAAAAGTGAAGACTCAGTCCAGCTTCTACTTGGCCTGACTGTCCAAAGGCAGAAGAGCTCTACTTATTTAAAAGATAAGGGATGTTGATGCTGTTGAGCTGTCTTCATCCTTTTGATGAAGAGTGTCGCATGTGCTGGATGACATTTAATGGTTCCCTATCCCAAAGTGTCCTGGAGCTGCTGCTGAGGGACCACTTCACACTGAAAACAGCCTCATAATTCTTCATGGAAAATCTGTGCAGGGGAAAGCACTGACCACTGTTCCCAACAGGCCAACTGATGTTTGTGAAGATAACTGGGCCCTATCCGTGTCTATACCCTAGTCTGATTTGGCTGGGAAGATTTATCTGACATCTGAACTATGAATTCCTAGTCTGAGGGTCAATATCCATAGCTGAGGCCTTCAAAAACAGCCCAGGAGTGTGGTAGGGGAGCTGAGTGCTCCGGGGTCTCTCTGCTGCCCCTACCCTGTGAACAGTCCTTGCTGTGGGTGAGCATTGTTCAGTCCCTGTGCCAGAAAACACCCTGTTTACTTCATCATCCTGCCTCCCTCACCACACACAGCACACCTCGTTTCCCAGTTCACAAACACACAGAGTGCTGAGGAATTTCTCTGTGAATTGCAGTCATCAAGAAACAGAGTGTGTAAGTCATTTGCACGTGAAGGCAAGACACAGTGGGAAAAGAGACTGGCCTGAGCTAGGGATGGCTCTGTGCAGCCTGTGGTGACAATTCTGCATTGCAGTGAGGGCATTTCATGGCCAGAGGAGCAATACTCCAAAGCAGCAGGGCCCTTGCTTGGGAAGTGAGTCTGAAATAATTTCATAGCTGCCTCCATCGCTTCCCTTTTTAGTTCACAGGCACCAGAGTGCAGATGCAAACTTCAGGCTGGTAATGGAGCAGTTTGGGAACACCTATATAAGCTGCAATTCAGGACCTAGTTCCCCAAGTGCCCATTTCAGACTCTGTTGCTGTAAAAGAAGCATTTGGGGCAGAAAACAACTTACCGCAGAATAATAAAAGCAGGAGACTTGGACTTTACAATCTGTTCTGAAGAATGTGAGTTCACTTACCACACAGTGAAGCAGCAATAAACTTCCCAGTAGGTAAAAGCAAACCCATGCTGGTTACCACTGTATATCACAGCTAGCCTCACCTGGCCTATCTTGCCTTGGGGCATGAGATCAGCTTGTTCTGCAAGTTGCCTGCAGTTGATGCAAAAAACCTAAAATTCCTGCCCCTCACATCTGAAGCAGACATTTCAAAGTTCAACATCTAGTCTGTTTTCAATTCTTCCTTCAAATACCAGAAGTGATTGCACCACATTATGGACTAATCGCCTGTCAAATTTAATTTCTCAAGATGAGGTTGCTTTAGAGCCAAGTGAATGAAAAAGAAAAAATACCCTGTCCAAACCCACTAAATTATTATTTTTATGCTTGTATAGTTACCTGAAAATTGGAGCTTTTCTTTAATCTTTTGGTTTAACTATACGGCAAACACATTACTGTCAGTCTAGGGCATTATATGCAAAATTTGATCTTCCAGTAGGTCTTCCTATTTAAACTGTAACGAAATGAATTTCATTAAAGTAGCACAAGGTCCAGCAAGGGGTGAAGTCCTTTTCTGTACTTATTACTGAAGATCAAACACAGGCCTCCATCTTCTCTTGCCTGAAGTGTCTGCACTATCTGTTGGGACAAGGCTTCTCACTTTATATCTATCGTGGCCCACCTGAAGGCCTCAGACACATAAAGGTTTATTAATGCTCCTCAGGCCTGGCAAGGGGCCTCACCTCACCAGCACCCATGTGCTGTCCACCACAGGGTGATCACCATTGCTGGCACAGAGAAAACTGGGCCCTGGGTGTGGGTTTTGGTGCAAACCTAAACCCAGGCTCTCATCCCTCACCCTGTTGGAGGGTAGATCTCAAATTTTGGCAGGAGGTTATGGTCTGATGCAAGTTCACACACATGGGGAAAAATCTCAGAGAAGCCTCAGTGTGGAAAGTTTTGGTGGGAATACCTTGTAGCTCAGCTGCTAAAACAGCTAAAATTTGGGTTTAAGCAGGGCTTAGTGCCTTGACCCTGAGACTGTAAAAGGGAAGAAAAGGAGGGGGGAAAAGGTTAGCAGAGCCCTTAAGGATCTGTGTGGCATAAAAGGAGCATAAAACCATCCAAGGAAACTTTGATTGAAACAGGAGAGAAGTAACAGCAGCAGCTCCCAGTAAAGATGACAACCCTACTGCTGTCAGTAACTAGGATATGACATCTGTGGAGGCAATCTAAACTTTACAACTCTCCCAATTAGCCAGGTAGGTTATGCTGTCTCTATTTTTTTTTTTTTNAATACAAAGCTAGAAAATTACTTAGTGGAAACATCACTATCTAAAAGAAAGTTACTTTGGACAAATGCCAAAAAGAGAGGCAAACAAAAATTAAGATTGTCTGTGAATCAGTGGAAAACCTTTTGAAGTAACTATAATCATTCTTGATGTATTATCAGAGAGACCAAGTCCAGCTCTGATCTGCTAGTGTTTTTCATCTGCAGTTTCCAGCATGCTTTATAGCCTCCCTCTGCCTCCTTTCTTATAGGAAAGCAGAAGAGAAATTTGTTATGGCTGAGTGCCTCGGGTCACACAGCCAGCCAGTGACTGGCAGAGATACCAAGCCTGCTGCCTCCCAGAAGCAGTCTAATTTATTGATTTTCCTCATGTGGGTGTAGACTGTTGCTAATGAGAAGAAAGAATGGTGAACAAAACTGATTTCCAGCTCCTACCACCTACCAGAAATATCCAACCAATTTTGTCAGCAGCTGATTTTCCCCAAAGTCTCTCTCATTTCCACCTTGCATACCCTGGTTGGCTCAACCCTCTCTCCTCACCAGTGATTTCAATGCCCTGCATTGTGCTGAGGATCATATCAGCCCTTTCTGTAGCCAGAGGTTGAAATATTTATTGGGGAACAGGGTGTTCCTGAAATGATAAGAAAACTTGTAAAATACATAGTTATTTGTGGAAACTATCATCAGTAAACAAGTTACCAGCTAAGAGTTTCCAATTTCTAGTTAAGCCATGTCGACATGGCCTGAAAGAAGGGCTTGAGGAAATTTTACCAAGCTTCTTCAAACTTTTTAAGTGATAACACAGTGGTTTTACAGCACACACGTAAACCCATGCACAGTGAGATAACAGTTTTGCTCTCACGTTGGCATACCAGAACGAACAGCTGGGAATTCTTCTGAAGTCTCTTGCTGAACCCCCGAATTTCCTGGGCTCACACTGGTTTTGTGTGCAGCTCATCAGCACAGGGTAGCTGAAGGAGGGGAGCATTACTGGCCCCTTTTCCAATGCTCTGAAAACTCCCTTCTCAGAGCCTCCAAAGAGGCTCTAAAGGTGGCTGCAGTGGGTTTGGCAGCTGGCCCTGGTAAAGGGGAGAACGATGCCCATTCATTTCCACGTTAATTCGGGTCTCCCACCTTTGTGAGGGCCAGTTCAGTTTTCACGTGGAT
The DNA here is from genome assembly GCA_013397915.1 of Daphoenositta chrysoptera. NCBI lineage: Eukaryota > Metazoa > Chordata > Aves > Passeriformes > Daphoenositta > Daphoenositta chrysoptera. The sequence goes on from VZRO01007383.1 coordinate 181,078, forward strand.
GGATTGGTGCCGGTGCCTCGGGCCTTGAGCAGCTTAGTGGCAGGGTTTGAGAGGGAGGGGTTGCAATAGGAAGGACAGTGAGTGATGGCGAAACATGGCGTGTCCACAAATAAATGTGACCATTCCCCTCCCCCTGCTCTCTGCCTTTTCTATTTCAATACACACAAGCACTGATGTTAATAGAGCTGACTTCAGAAAGGCAGCAATCACTGCAAGCATGAAGGTCTGGGTATTAGCCTGGAAATAAGATGAACAAATAGCCTTGGGAAACTGCATACCTGCTATCTCTCCAACCACTGCCCCTCGCTTCTCTAGGGAATTGGTGCTCCTCCTACAGATTGGTTACACCACCGGACTTGTTTTCCCTCTCTGTCTCATGTCCATCCCAGTCCCTGGGGTTCTGCAGTGCTCTTCAGGGGCCTGATGTCCAGGGCAGACCCCAGACACCTCCTGAATCCACATCCAGAGCCAACCTGGTGCTTCCCTCATCCCTGCACCACGCTGTTCCTAGGAAGGAAACCTGGGTCACAGGCTGTGCAGGAGCCACAGTTTCTTCTGTAGATCTCCAAGGTGGACAGTCAGGGCTGTGGGTCTCACTGCAGGGGATACCTGTCCCTCCTAATCTGGACACATCCAGGGCCTGTTTCCTCTTGGCTGGGTGCCTCTGCAGGCTGAGAGCCAAACACTGGGAAACATGAGATAATGGGAGCTTGGGTGGAATTAGTGCTGGCAGCATCCAGCCCATTTAATGTGTGCACAGAAACTCTTGATTCTTTCAGAAGAGATGCAGAAAACAAGGGATGATTCTCCATTGTTCTGCACGTTACTGGCAATAGAAATGGAAAATATTCTTGTCCAAGCCAAGAGCTGCTCAACACTTTTGGGAACAGGGAGGTGTAAAAGTTGTCTGCCAGCTGCCTTATCCCTTCTTCCTGCTTTTTAGTCAAAGGATGGGATTTATTGTGCAGCCAAGAACTGGATGCCTCACCTGCATCTCCTGCTCTCAGCCATGCAGTGCAGTCCTCTCCTCTGCAAGAGGAGCTAAAGAGCTCCCAAGAGCTGCCTTGGGGAGCTAAATAAGCAGAGAGTTATTCCCTTCTGCAGGGTTGCTTCTATTGCACTGTACTGGAAAGTTCTCCCCCATAAATCAACAGGCTGCAGGAGGTCTCTGATCTGTGTGTGATAAGACATGGTCAGCACAGAAGCAGCGCCCATCCTGCTCCCCTCCACAGCTCCTCTGAGAGGTTCCTCCTCCTGAAGTGGCTGGGAGTCATGCTGGAAGGCAGAAAATAGAACAGCCTTTAAGCCACTGGTTTAAAAAGTTTTCAGGCTCCCAAGTACAGAATCATTAAGGTTTGAAAAGGCCTCCAGGATCATCGAGTCCAGCTTTTGACCAAGTATTCGGATAATGGAAATACTGGCAATCAGACAGCATCAGAGAGGGATTGCTCTGGAGAAATCAAAACTGGGAGGGTGGATCCGTGGCAACAGCTCCCACCTTCAGCAAGGATAAATCCTCTGAACCCACTTACTCACCTCTGCAGGAAAACCAGTTCTCAAAAGGCTGCTGTAAAAGGAAAGGGAGGGTGGGGATGCTCTTTGTATGAACCTAAGCATCCTGCTTGAGGGTAACAGAAACACCCATTAGCTTCAAAGCCTGGGTTGCTTGTGTCTTCCTTTGAGAGAAGAGATCCCCAAGGAAGCATCTTTATTTAGAAGGCTCCAGAGAGACATTCTGTTCCGAGCACAGAGGAGCACCAGGCCAGGAACCAGCTTCCCTGCTCGTGCCAGCACTGCGGTGAGGGGATCCTGGGGCTTGGGTGGGAAGGATGGTTCCTGGGCCATTTGTGGAGGGATTGGGAAAAGCTGCCACAAATACACTGCAATGAATAATCCCCTGCCAGATCACAGATGACTGAGGGGGGCTGGGGAGACTCAGACATTTAAGTTGATACCTAATAGGTCTTTTCCACCTCTGATTTCTATGATGTGCTGTACACAAAACAACAAGCAGCAGCTAAAATCAATGCACAGCCAGAGCCAAGTGTAGAGGTTTTAATCAATCCCAGAAGCCATTTATTGTGAGGATCCAACAAAGCCACAGAGATTATCATTACTACACATGAAAAAGGGACATGGAAAGCAAAAGGGAAGCATTGAGCTCCTACTATGTGGGGACTGAAAATTGTACCTATTGCTTCTGTACCTGTCAGACTTAATAGTGGCATAGCAACAGAGAATAACTTGGGCAGGGGTGTGGAGAGAGGGGATCATTATGTCCCAGGTATTGATCAATGCTGGGCTTAGAACAGGAATAGCTTTTGACTACCTGTGCTTGGGAAGGAAATCTTAGTCCCCAAGGTAAATGATGTTTTCCACTGACACATCTGGGTGAAACATTGAGGAGCTGTGAACAGACTGGCTTGTGAAGGGACAGTGTGTATGAAGGCAGATCTTTGGAAATTGGAAAAATCAGTAAATAAATATCCTGCACACCCATCTCCTTTGCAAGTGAGAACTGGCCGTTCCTCTTTCCCTCAGCAGGGCTTTAAGACGATGGAGTATGTCATGGAAAATGCCAATAACTGGGAGCAAACAGTTGCTGCACATGGTGCAGAGATGGTGCCATGCCCTCTGAATTCTCCTGCCTGTGGACAAAAGCCACCTCTGACTCCAGAAAGGGGACCTTGTCTTTGTTTCTTGGCACATACTAGATGCCTAGGTCTAAGTACTTCTAGCAGATTTAAAGTGAAAATTGGGCCCAACTTCCGAGTCTGGACCAGTTTTCTTCTGAATGTAAAACAGTGGGGACCTTCAGGCCCGGGCAAGAGCAATTGCTGTGTTGTGTTGGTGGTGACAGAAGTAGCCCTGATGTTGAACAGCAAGGAACTGTAGTTCATAAATGATGACCTCATAAAGTATATTGGTGCACCTCAATATGATTACCAAGTAGATGGTAATTAAACTTCAGCAATTTCAGGAACACAATAATTTTCATTACACAATATTTGGAGGGGTTGTAGAGGTAACGGAAGGAACTACATAATCTAATAGACCTTTGCAAGACCTTTTCCATCTTCATCTTCTTTGATGTTCTAAATGTAAAAACTGAGCAGAACCATCACTCCAAGCAATAAGGAAAAATGCACATTGTAGCAGATGTTCAGAGCTGCCCAGAAGAAGACAGGAGGAAAGTGCAGACTTGGCTCAGTTCTCTGTTCCACCAGGAGATACCCAGGGTTTCTTTACCTTCCCTGGCTCCCCATTCCTTCAGACATTTCACTCTCTTCTGTTAGGATACGTAAATTCTTCCTACTTGCTGCCACACCCAGCTCAGGCTCACAGCTGCTGAAGTGGCTGCACAGGGACAGGGACACTGAGCAACATCACACATGTGACAGGGCCCAAAGCCAGGGCTCGCTGGTGGTCCTGATCTTCCCTTTCCATCCCCACACAACTCCAAGGCCACAGCAGTGGGGGCCAACTTGGCTTTCCACTGACAAACATCGACACGGGTTCAGGGCTTTTTCACCCCGGGATTTTTTCCAGAAGTCTGCTGTCCCCACACAGTAATGACCACGTTATTGATATCCAAGAGATCTTGTTTAAAAGCTCACATGAACGTGGCTGTGGGGCAGAGCCATCTCTCAGTGACCACTTCCTCGTCTGCCTTGCTGCAGAGCAGGATCTGAATTCCCTGGGCACAAACTGGTTGAGAAAGCCACGGCTGAATCCCCATTCATGAAATACCAGACAATGCAGGGCACCAAGAGCCAATTTTTTTGCTGCTCTTTAGCCGTGTCTCCATTTAAGTCAGCATCTGTGCATTCTGCTTCCCCCTTTTCATTCCAAAACTTTCAGTGCTGTGGCCATGAGAAACAAACATGCAGAACAAGCACCCAAGAGTTGCAGAGAGGAGAAAACCCAAACAAAACAAAACCAAACATTCATTAATCTCTCTTTAATGTATCTTTTCCCCTTTCCCTCCCCATAAAAGGAGATGGTGGGGGCTGGCAGGGGGGAGGGACGATCCCAGCAGAACTGCCTAACTATAAAAATATGAGAGCAGTTGCTAAAAGCCCAATCTATTTTCAAATGATGTGCTCTAATGGAATGTTGCTGTACATCTTTTGATGAGACAGGAGTCTATTTAAAAAGACAGGCGCTTTCGAATGTGCTTTTAAACCCCGTCTGTCAATTAGAACAACATCAAGGGTTCAGTGGCTGGGAAAAAAGATGACAGTAATGAAAAGCTGGGAGGGCAGCAGAAGAAAAGAAAGATAAAGACAAAAAAAGGTGGGAAAAAAATAGAAGACAGGAGGAAAAGAAAGAAATCAGTATTAAAAAAAAAAAAGGAAGAAGAAGTGAAGGCAGGGTAGATAAAGACTTATAAAGAATAGCAGAGAATAAAGATTCATGAAACAAGATTGCACTCTTTTACCCCCACAATTATATATTCATTCATAGCCAAGAAGGATGCTGAGTACAGAGAAAGCAGAAAATGCAATGCCTCTTAAAATCTGATTCCCTGCATTACTCAGCATCTCTAAGTAAGGGAGAAGAAAGTGATGCTCAGCCTTTCCCTGGATGGATCCCATGCTGGGACCTCTTCCTGCAGCTCTGCCACGAACCTGAGCAAATGTAGGAAGAAAGTTTAATCTCTAAGAGGCACTAGGGTGAGGATCCCTGTAGGGAAAAAGTCCGTGAGGAAATTTATAACTGGCATTAAGTGCAGGATGCAGAGAGCAGTAAGTAAGTCACTGGGCCAACATGACAGGAAAAAAAACTTTGGGCTGGCTTCTCCCCAAGTGAATGGGACCTCACCTGGATACTGGAGGTGTCAGGAAAGGTGAAGGTGGAGGTGGGCACAGTGCAAAGAAAGTAAAAATCATACGTGGGTTTGGTTTGGTCTCCCAAGCCCAATGCCCAAGACACAAGACTCAGAGGTCTAAATGCTCCCATAAAAGTCAGTGACAGAGTTTCTGTGCCTCAGTCCCCTCTGGTGCAGATAGCTCTGCCGTGCAGGCTCTCCTGGCGCTCACCTGCAGCAGGCAGTCCATAACTGTGCCACACAGTGGTACCTGAAGCAGCTGCTGTCCTGCAGGAGGAGCAGAGGTTTTGGCAGAACAAGCCGTGTTTCACACCTTTTGCCCTGGAAAGAACATGTACACTTGCCAAGAAGCAGTCCTGAGCTCTCACTCACATTGCTGGGATTTAGAGACTTTTGTTTTGTTCGTTTCTACGACTACACATTGTTTATGGCCTCTGTTGCAGCGAGCCTTAAAAAGTCATAACATTTAACATATCCAGCTCCTCGAGAAACTAAATAAATCCTCTTCATCAGCTCCCTTTGCTGCTTGTGGAGCTGTTCCTGAAAGGCAGTGCACTGTTTCTCCAGGTTTAATTGCAGGCACTCGCTCAGGTTACAGCAGAGCAGGATGGCAGAGCGGGGAGCCGTGGGCAGGGTTAATCCTGCAGCTGGATGCCTTGAAGGAGCCCACAGCCATCCTGGGCTGTGCTGGCACTCGCTGTGCTGAGCTCTCCACAAAGGTACAACCAAAGGGTGGAGAGAAGTTAAACCAGCGTGACGAGGAATCCTCTCTTCAGATTAGACCCAAGTGGATTTACACACCTTAATGAGAAAAACTGGAGCTTTTCAGTGTCTTTTCTCACACGATGTTTGAAGAAAGGGACGTGCAATCTCTCTCTTGTGGCAGTGTAATTAGGCAGTGTAATCTGCAGGGAAGGAGGTAAGAAAAGCAGCAAGCTGCCTTGAAATACTTCATATATTTGCATCATCTGCTGATGTATTGTAACTTGTTGCCTATGCTGGAAGCTTTCTTATATATCTCCATCCTATTTCTGGACCAAACAGTGCTTGTTCAGCCAAGAAAACACTTTACAAGTATCAGCCATGCAAAGACGTTAATTGGGGATAAATACCAAAGCTAAAGTTTCCCAAGTTAGACAAGAGAATCAAGAGCCCCAAAGGCTCTTTTGTGTAGCTCCCTGAGGCATTACCCCATATATATAACAAAAATACTGCAGGGAAACAATCAATGGCAGAGCTGGCTGCTGCAGGAAGTTCATGGCCACAAAAATACGAACCTCTTATCAGGCCTTGGCACCCACAGGCATTCTGTTGAGTTCAGTGAAGGCTTCCTTGTCAGCCCTTAATGTCCAATGGGGATGTTATGGCTTAGGAGAAATAAGTAGAGCTCCCTTGCACAGAGGCAGGTCAATACTTGCTGTCTCTGAAGCAGACGAGGCAGTGTCCCCATCCTTGAGGACCAGGCTCTTCCTCTCAGTGTCAGGGCAGGCACGGGACAGTGCCAGTGCTGGGAGTGCAGGGAGGGCTTGGTGTGGGCACAGGATCACACCCCAGCTCCCACATGTGCTCAGCTCAGGCAGCAGCAGCAGGGGAACCACGTCTGCAGGACAATGCTCAGGGGCTGGGGGCTGGGGTGGGTTGGGGTTCTCTCTGCCAGTCCTGGTTCCCTCCCCACAGAGGCACCCAAACCCCACGTGCTGAGATAACACCCCCCTGTCTGGAGAATAAATGCACTGCAGAGTGTGAGGGGCTTGGAGACTGTGGAAAAGAGGTCTATGGAAGAACCTCCACAGAGCTGGCATGTTTAAGCAGTCACCACTCAGATCTTCAGTCATCATTACCCAGGGAAACCAGCTGTTCTTCTGCTATTTATGATCTCCCCCTTAAATCTACCCTCCCTATGACTCAACCCACAGGCTTTAAAGTGTGCAGTGTATTGACATTTATATAGTACATTTCATACACTTCCTCTCAAAGCTTTTTACAAAGCCATGAATTACATACCTGTCACCCACTGAATTCATTCATCCAAAAAAGCAGCAGTCATTACGCACTCGGCAATAAGCCTCGTAACACTGCCAGCCATTGAGTTTGTATATGTGTGCACCAAAGAGATAAAGTTACTTTAATGCCATCTCTGCTATTAATGCAACGGAGAGCAAGGGAGGGGAAGGACGAGGAGAGGGGGAGTAAATGATGGGTGGGAGGGTCTGGGTCTTTCTCCATACCTAGATGTAGAGATGTAGCATATATTAACTGCCTAAGAGGCTGCAGCTGCAGGAAGGTAATTGTGTGAGTGGCAAGGTGCCTCCATCCTGGTCTATAGAAGAGATATTAAAACAATAGAATGCTTTGCATTTGTTTTGCTCCTTTCATTCTGGGCTTTTTTACAGTGCTTTTTAGACATTAATTAATTCTCACTAAAGGAAAAAAAAAGACAACACCACCACAACTTTGGAGTGGTTTTGGAGATGGAGGTACTAACAGGTTTGCAAATTTTCTGCAGGCTACAGAAAGAATTAGTGGCAGAAATAAACCCTGCCATCTTGGTTCCCACCTCACTGGTCCACCTCATATACTCACCTCCTTTTCATCTACTCCTATCAACCCTGCTTCTTTTTAATCAGTATTCCAGTGGGATGGCTTTCACTGCTGAGGAAAGGCTGCCTTAACTTTTGTCTCAATGAACCAAGCATATGCACGGCATCTAATTAATATCTCTGGACTTGATTGCAGGCAGGAAAAATACCTTCCTCCAGATTCCAGTGATTTTAGGATGTATTTTCCACCAGCCCTGTGAAGCCCATCTGTGTTGAGGGGCTGGAAGGGATCAGTTCAAAGACAAAAAGATGGAACTCAATCTGCTGCATCCTGCACAAATCCTGGATTTCCCCTGAATGGAGTAAACCCTGTGGTGTGCTGCTCTTGAGCCAACTTTTACCCAAACATTAACCCTAATTCCTCCTCCCCATACTGTGCTGCAATGATGTTTTTGATTGCAGGATTCAACAGATTCAGATTTTGATAGTCCAAAGCCTTTCCCAAACCTTGGTGGAAAAGGGCTACCCCTGCCCAGAGCATGCGAAGAGGAATTGGGAGGGGACACAGCATAAATCGGGTCTAAAGATACTTATTTAATTGATGGACTGAAATTGAACTGTCGTAAACTGACAGGTCCTGGTCTCACTTGAACTCTCCAGTTCCAGAAGAATTCAAAAGCAGGGCTGAATGTGAGAAGCCACTAAACTGGGGAAGGGAGTTAAATGGTTTTTTCCCTTCATTTTGCTAGTCCTAATCTGGCTTTTGCAAGAGGAAGTCCTTCTTCAACCCCCAGGACACCAAGTACATGAAAGGTGTTGCTCTGGAAGAAGAAAGAGCAGAAAATAAGGTGTGAGAAAAGAAATGTTCTCTTGCTGAAGGCTGCCACCACCTTAATCCTTCCTGTTCCAAGCGAAGCCAAGAGGAAAATGGTCTCGTTTTTCCCTGGTGTTACCATCAGGTGGTATTTCAAACTCATTTCCAATAGATGAATTTCATTTTAAAAGGGTGGTAAGAAAAAACATCAGTCTTGAGAAATTCTGAAAAACCACTGTCAAAATATGATCAGCTCATGATTTCCAGTCCATGAACCATTTTCTGGTCTGTTCTGTCAGTGGCTCCAAGGGATGAGCCCATGTCAACACCAGATGCTCATAAAAACTATCTTTGCCCAAATCCTTCTCAATTCTCTTACCAATTACTGCAGTCACCAATGAGGAAAGTCATCTAGATTATCAAATGACCATGGAAATTTCTACTCAGGAATGAAGGAACCAAAAAGCAGTTCTGGTTTGCGTTTTCTGAGCGTCTCCTTGCTCAGGACACAACCTGCCAGGCACTGACAGCTCCCAGGTGACACCAGCACTCAGCCCAGGATGAGAGGTTAGACAGACAGATGGCCAGACAAACAGAGGGTACACAGATCCTTATTTGCACCCATCCTGTGTATCACTGCCTGCAGTGAGGTATCATCACTCGTTTCAGAGATGTTTCTACTCCCTGTGCCAGGTAGATGAAGCAAGAGCAGTTCATGTGAGGCCTTGCTGTGGCAGACACAGATTTTGTACAGCTGCACTGATGACAGACCCTTTCTAGAGAAACCTCCTGCCTCACTTGGGGATGACTCAAGCCCAGAGTTTATAATCCTGATTGTAAACAGTGTGTGGTTTAGCAATGACAGCCTCTTTCTTAATTCAAGTCATTAATTTAATAGCATTAATGTAAGTTAAACACCCCGCCCTGTGTTCCTTCCCTCCAGGCTCTGGCCACAGCCCCGAAGGGTGCCACACCAACATGCAGAGAGTGCTTACAAGGCTGGGAAATTCATCTGGGAATCAAACATGTCAATCACCAAATGCCCCCTCTTCAAAACCCGAAGGCCTCCGGGGAACAGGCAGGATCCAAATCACTGACCCTCATGTAACATTCAGAAGCAAGAACTCCCTGTCTGGAGAAAGAGCTTCCCTCTGTCTGCATTGAATAAAATACACAAACGTGGAATTCTCTTCGCCTCTGTTTTCACCAGATCGCAGTTCTCAATGGGGTTTAAATATGTTCTCTCAATTGGAGACACGTTCAAAAATCCCTCTACAAATGGCAAAACAGAATATAAAACAACAAAAAGGGCATTGCTTTAAGTCTAGCTGGATTGCAGTTATTATGAAAAAAGATATTTTACATTTCTTTAGTAAATTCCACAGTAAAGCATTTAGCAGCCTACTGCTGAAATTTTAAAAGCAATATGTTGGATCATATGCCTAAGACCCACTGATTTAAATGAAAAATAGAGATAGGCATTTACATCTCCCACATATTCCATCCCTCCCTTCTCAGCACACCCCCTTGCAGACTCTTGCATGCACAAGGAAATCCCTTTGGCCACGTGCTGGTTTCTGTGGTTGTACTGCTGAGCTGGTTGTTTGGAAAGACCAACACATTCAATTGGCGGTCAAGAAGAATGAGATGTCAAACTGGAAATGAAGGGGGAAAATGGAGGAGAAAACCCATTTTTATTCACAGGGTGTGGAGAGAAGACCTATCAGCCATACCTAGAAGGGACACCACAATTTCTTGGAGAGTCAAGATGCTCAAGACATTAAATTTCGTATCTCATTAGAGATAAGTGCTAGAGAGAAAGAGTCCCCATCCTCTGCCAGGCCCCACATCTCATCCATGACCAGAATTCCAGCTGTTACATCCATGGATGGTGCCACCGGGGCATTCCTCAAAGCCTGTCTGGTATTTCAGACCAGGCTCACCCCACCTGTGAGGACGCTGTGTATCGAGAGTGTCACGAAGGAGGAAGCTGCTGCATGAGGCTCCGCGTGTTGCAAATGAGGGCAGAGTGGGCTGAAAACTGTAGGAAATTTAAACCTGGTTCCAGTTGGCAGTGATGTCAAACCACAGGAAATGAAAGCAGAAAGGGGAGATTTATGAAAAAAGTGGCAGGAGTCATTATTATGTGTGCAGTATTGATTGAAGAAGATCGCGTTGCCCCCAAATCGAAATGGCTTTTACGTGTTTGGGCCCATCCTGACAAAAACACTTTCTTCTCTGTTGACGAGGCCATGTTGCCATGGAGATGCAGGGCTGGATGCTTGGCAAAAGCACGTTTCGATAAGGCAGGTCTAATGGATATATTTTCACAACATTCACAGTTCCTTTCTGCTCATTTTCTCCTGAGCAGACTTGTCCACTTCTTCCATTTTGCCACTTGATGAAAAAATATCTTTTTAATCTTTTAATTTAGCTTAGATTTCCCTCCCTCCAGCACCAGAGCTTGCCAATTAAACTACTTATCTGAGATGCTCCACACCAAGGCCAAGTGCTTGCTTTTCATTATCAGGTTGGGTGGCTTGTTTTCACCCTGCCTGCTCCATGTCTGAACCTCTTTGCTGCTTGCTGTATGTTACAGATGTTGTGATACAAGATGTGAGTTTCATGCTAGTGGAAGAGGCCATAGGTTCAGCTTCTCTTTAAGGCAGCCCTTCTGAAGTCCTTAGGACAACAAAACAATGTTGTGTTGGCTGGTACATGTCTTGGAGCATACGCTGATTCTGCCTGGGCCAAAAGCAGGGATGATAACTCAGCATCACCTAGAAGAGAGGCAGAGTTTAGTTAAATGTTTTTAATTCTGTGTGTCTGTTTATCTTTTTACTATAAGCAAATGCAGGTCTCTTTTAAACTAATTTGAATAAAAGAGCAATATCTGTGCTTATGCAGGTACACAAACACAAATTCCTACACACAGATAAGTAACTTCACATCCAGTTCCATTCAAACGTCTTTTCCTGCGTCTTTCCTTTTGAGTATCTTTGGACCATCTTCTGGAATCTGTTTGAGTTTCTTTAGCAGGAATAGCCAGTGGGCATATTGACTAGAAGGGATGCTCACAAAAACATCCTGTTTGAATGGAAAGAACACTCTGAAGGAATATTTTCAGTCAGTGAATTGAAAAAATATATATTCATGCCACAAAATGCATTTATGCCAAGTGGCCTCTGTGACCAATTAAAATTAGTCAATTCCTTTTGGTTTGGGGATACTCTTAATGAACTTCTCCAGAAGAAAAGAGCAGACCAAGAAGTATTTGCATCAGCAAACAATTTCAAACAACCAATTAGCTGGAGAAATCAACACTGCAAGCATAGAAAATTCACAAATAGAAAAAGAGGTAAAATTCTTCCAATAAATTATTCATCGTGAATTACTTGTCCAGTTTCCTTTAGATGTGGCCTAAGTTATTACTAATTAGTTATGGATACCTTTACCTACCAGGCCAGGCTTGGTTGAGAAGCAGAAAAAGCCATTATCCCTGGCAGTGGTTTGAAGGCAGCTCCCAGGAGCTGGTAACTCAAAGCTTGCGTCACCAAGTGACTCTTACAAGCTCTCTTGTTCCAGCTGACAATAACAGAGGCCGATTTTCAATGGTGACAGTTATCAAAGGGAGTATTCATCTCTTTCCCCCCGAGTCAGGGCTGAGGCACGCTGTTGGGTCAATATTTTGGAGGCGTCATTGTTCAGCACATTCAGAAAGTGCCCGGAGGACTGCAGACACCAGGGCTGTCACTCAGACATTTTACAAAGATTGGGATGTTTCTTTGTCCTTTTGTACATGCCAGTGTTCTTGGAAAAAGAAAAGAAGAAATGAGATTTAGTATCACAGGATTCCTTGTTTCTTTGGCTTTTTCTCTGTCTGGGCTGTATGTCATATAATAGGGCTCTGGCCCAGGACGTGGGCTGTGAGATGTGAGGCAAATGGGGCAAGGGAATAATCATCCAATAAGCAAATTCATTTCATCTCCTCATGCTTCAATTTTGCCATCCACAAGACACTGCTAATGATACTTCCCCCTGCTCTAAGATCTTTGGATGCAAAAACCCAGCATTAACTCTTTAAAAAGGCTAATCCTCTTTGTCTGCTTTAACCACAGAAGCATGCAAAGCTCAGTGTTGGATGTGCCTCTGCAGTGCAGAGGAGCTGTAATTGGGAGCTCGGAAAGGTGGGGGCAGAAGGGGCAAAGACAGCCAGGAGCAGGGAACTGCTTCAGTAGGAGGAGGCACCAAGGAGGATCCCGTGGATCCTGAGGGAGGGATGCGATGAGGTCTGCGGGACCACGAGAGGTGGGAAGGCAGTGGAGCAGGAGCAACTTTTCACCACGTTGAGTAAAGTAAGAGTGTCTCGTTAACAGATTTAAAACACGTAAAACACAGTCCTTTCCACACCACTCCAAGTGACTCTGGGATTGTACCCAAGAGCTTGTTATCACCACAGATGGAACTGTTTTTTGACAGCATCCCTGACCGATCTACTGACTCTGAGGAGAATCAACAGACTTCCCCACCACCCTTGGGATAGCTGTCAAATTTTGCAGGGTTTTGAGGACCTGTGCACCGTTCTGTCCTAAGCATCAGAAGTTTGCAGCCACATGTCTGTAAGTGCCCTGAGTGGGAAGATATTACTAAAACAGAGAAGGTATCCTATTAAGAGGACATCTGCATCTGCACACAGCCACACGCAGCCAGCAGACGAGCACGAGGCTTGCTCTGGTTATCTTGTTCATCTGATTACAGGATGGGAGATCAGAGAGGAGGAGGAGGTCTGAGTACACTACGCCTTCCTTGTAGATTTTCTCCGTGGAGTTTTCACATGGTCACGCTTCATTGATAAAATGAGTCCCAGGAAGGTTTATTCATTTTACTGCTTATTGTTTTCTCTAACAGGTGCAATCACTATAATTAGGTCTGTACAACGGCAGTTTCTTGTTACTCGAATTCCTTCTGTCTCTCAGATGCTCCTGGCTACGGCACTACAGTGGCTGCTGCTTAGAGAATGAGTAAAAATGAGTTGTTTTCTTTCCCACCTTTTTCTTCATTCATCCATATTAAGCCAAGAAAAACACACCCTCCATCTCACACAGATAAGTTCTTCCTTGTCTTTCTTGGGCTCAACCAAAGATATTACCAAATGCCCTGCTCTCTTCTGAGACCAGCATCTTCCTTGAAAACACAGCACAGACCCACACCAGGGACAGATACAAGCACCAGAGCGTAGTTAGTGTAAAAAGGGAAGAAAAAAGCAAGGCTGTCCCTAAGAAACAAGGCTGTCCCTGGAGAACTGTCCTTTGCCTCCAGTTTTGGATGGAGGGAGACCAGGCAGCTCAGGAACTGACCACTGACCACAATGGATCCTGCAGGAGCAGTGTTGGGGCGAGGATTGATATCCAACACTTGAATATGTGTCCACTACATCTCTTCCTGCCTTGGAGGCTGTAGTTTCTTCCCTCCAGCTATATGCACACATATTTATAACCCATCAGGAAAGTGGTGTAAAACCAGGCAGGGCCTACGTTCAAATACTCAGGAACGTGTGGATGCATCCAGTATAACCAGCAAAAAACTACCTTTTGAAGCCACATCAAACCAATGCCTTCCCTCCCAGAAAACATTAAGCTTGCCTAGAAAACAAGGGAAAACACATCTCTGTTTGCAGTGTACAGAAATGGGATATTTTCCCTGACATTTTCTTGCCTCATTATATGGTGTGCCAAAAATGTAGACTCAAATAGTGCCGTGGAGTGGGGTCTTTCTGGAAATGATGGGGTTGCATGTTGGCAGAGGCCTCAAGGCCCGACGGGTTTGAGGCTACAAGCAGCAACATCGCACTGAGAAAATGAGGCTCTCAGGATAACAACTGGGGGGATGTGTGCTGCTTTCAGTCAATCAAGCCCAAACTCAGCCACGGAGTAATCAAGCTCAATTCAACCGACTTCTGCGTTATTATTGTTATTATTTATCACTTGAATTACTGGAGCACCTTGAGGAGGCAACTGAAATGAGAGCGGAGGGAGCTGCTGCTGTACAAAGATGTAATGGGAGTGTGGCAGTCAGGGTGAGCACAGGCTGCTGACAAGGGGCAGGCAACAAGCTGAAGAGAAATGGGGTTGCAATTAGGCATTAGCAGCGTTCGTGCCCTGGTCCCATGGGGAAGATGCTGCACCCTGATTTCAGACAGGCTGCTCAGCTTCTGGCCAACCCAAGGCTCCCTCCACAGCTGGTGGCAGCAGAGACGGAGTGCAAAGCTCAAGCCTGACACAGGTCCTGTGCAGAGCTGCATGGAGCAGCAGCTTCAGGCTATCATGCTGCACCAGCCCACCAGAGCCTTCATCTTTCCCATTCTTCCTCAGATAGGAGCTTTCTCATCTCGCTAAAGTCATTGGCCAGTGCTTGCTTCACCCAGCCCTTCCCTCAGCATGCAGTGCTCTCAGCAGAAAAGCTGACACATCCATTGGCATGTCAGCTGGGATCTGTCCAAATGAGACAGGAGTCAAGTCCCTTCCCTCTGCCTCGCTGCTGAGCTCACACCAACTGTCATCTGTAAGTAATATGCTAGACATGTTTCTTTTTCAGTTTTAAAAAAAAAAAAAAGTAATTTATTTTCTAATTACAAAAGAATATAGGATAGGAAAAAAAAAATGAAAGAAAAGAAATTATGACTACCAGATGGCAAATCACCATTTAGCAGGAGCAGGCAAAGAGAGGACTCAGTCAATCACAGGGTAAGTGATAAGACACCAGAGGGAACTACCGAAAAGAAAGGCAGCTCATTACACAAAGCACTAAATTATTCTTAGTGGGACTTCTCCTCCTTCTTTTCCCCTTTCTATTTTTTATTCTGAGCCATAAAGCAAGTAATTCCACTGAGACCCTCTTTTAAATGATTAACATTTCCATTTTAACTTTTGTTTTTGATTGTGTCCCTGCCATTAATCTTCCTGTCTTCTTCTGTGCCCTGCTGTTCACCTCATCCTTTAACTTTCTAATTCCCTTGGCCCATCCCTTGCACCCACAAATGCATCCATAAGTTTTGCTGCTGGTGGGAGCCTTGGGATGTCCCAAAACAGCATCACCCAAGGCCCCAGCAGCATCCTGGCCCCTCAGCAGAGTCACCATCCCTCTAGAGAGACATCCAGCCCAGATTGCCTTATTTGCATGGATGTCCTGGTGCAGTTTAGAAATCCCTGGTAAAGAGATAATCCTGAGATACACCTGGCCAGCAGTCCCTGCTTGACTTTGATGATATCTTGAGCTGATGATATCCCTGGCTGAGGTCCCTTTCTGGCTCAGTTCTTTTCCACTGAGCAGCTAATTCATCAGTGGGATGAAAAGTTTTGGGCAGCACAGTGTTTTCAGGCAACATCACAGCAACATCTGTCTTTGCTGTTTGAGGAGGCAGGATACAAACCACAGCTCCCTTTCCCCAGGGAAAGCACTGGGCAAAAGGTGGCAGGTCACAACAGACTGTTGTCCATCTCTGCACATTTCTGGGAAAATAGGAAAATAGAGGGAGTGTTCATTGTTCACTGATGGCTCTCACTGTGCCACGGGTCCCAGAAGAGCTGCAGGTTGCTGAGCTGCATTCCTGTCCTGCCTTTGATCCTGGTCTGTGCTGGGACATTCCCAAAATCTCCTCCCCCACCAGTTTCCCTCTATTGCCAGAAAGGTAAATATTATTTCCTTCCTTTGCAAATCCCCTGTAAAACACTGCTAATGTGCAGGGAGGGCTCAGGTTTTTACAGCTGCCTCCTGGCACTGACAAAGCCTGCTCGCCTCAGCAGGAGCGAGCCAGACATGGGTGTTGCTATCCCATAAATTCCCTCTCACCACCAGGCTCCTTGCACTGCTGGCATTTAGAGCTTGTTCGTGTGTTTTAGGAGCGTTAGGCAAAATACTGATAGCCAGGCATTTCATTATTCATATTTCTCTGGCCTTAACGACGGAACACAGTGCTAATGAACTGGGCTGAAGCAAACGTGTCAGTGGTGCTAATTGAAGGGAAAGGAGTGAAACCTCACCTGCCTGCCCACTTTCACTGCCCCCAGGGCTGTGGCACGGGTGTGTAACTGGGAATGGTGGCCTGCTTCTACAGGAGCCAGGGGTCCCATGCTGGGGGATCAGCTGGGGGAGATCCCCCTCCTTGGCTGTGAAAGCAGCGTGGCTGGACGTGCACCAGAGAGAACCCAGGAAAAGGGGTGAGGGAACCCCAGGGCCTGGCACAAAAGCACTCCATAGCACTCCAAGCTGCCTCCATTAATGAGATGAGCTGTTGGATGATGCAGTTTTGTTTTTTCTAGAAACCACACAGGCAAAAAGGAGAGGTTTCAGTCGATACAAAAAGTACTTTTTAGCAAAAGAGGAGAACTTCAGCTCCAAGGAGCACAGGGGCACCTGTTAACCATGGCGGCTTCGGAATATGGGCACTCACTTGTCAATAAAAACCAAATCTTGCTCTTGAAGCAAAAACAAATTAAAATTAATTAATCAGTGGAAAACACTTCATTTGAACTGGGAAGAGCAGATGCAACTAGCAAGTCTAGGTGGACAAACAAGATAATCAAATCAATACCCACACTTTTCTCACTGGCTGGCAGCCACAGGCTACTAAGTGGGAGCAGAGGTGTGGATCTGCCTTGTTTTTATCAGCCATCAGCTGGTTCTGTAATTAACTGGAATTCAGACCTGCTGGGGGAGTTATTACCCTATCCTCGGGTGGATTTGGTCTGCACAAGGGGGGCAGCTTGCTCCTGCTGCTGGTGTCTTCTGAATCTCATCTTATTCTGCACAAGCCTTGCTCCCTCCCTCCAAACCAGCACTGCCTGTGAAATGTGAATTGTAGGAGGGTGGTAGATACTGGAGGGATAAACCCAGTTCGTGGCTGTACCAGCTAATCAGTGCCATTGTCAAGAGGAATAGCTCCAAACGAGTAGGGCCAGGTGTAGGGCTCAGTTAATAACGCTGTAATTGAGAGAAGATTATCGGGCCCTGACACAGGAGCAGGGCTGGGGAGAGATTTTCTTCTCTCTTTGTTTTTAGCTGTGTTTAGCTGTTTATGAAACGCTGCATAGATTTTGCAGATGGCAGTCATCCTGTTCACGTGCCAGAGCTGTGTGTGTGCCCTCTGTGGGGACAGCCCCCTGTGCAGTCGTGGTTTCTGTGGGTGATTCCATGGTGGAATACCCACGGAAAATGCCTAATACAGCTAGGAAGAGAGCAGTGTCCCCATTCCTACCCACCTGGCCCCGGGGGCAGATTGTGTCCTGAGGGCTGGAAACAATGCTGGTGTCAGTTAAAGACACCCTGAGAAATCTGGGCTCTAACACTTGAAAAGCAGGAATCAGAAGCTGGGAGTTTCCCTGTCTCTTACTAGAGGTGGCCCAAGAGCAATCTCAGCTGAAAAGAGGCGAACTTTAATTTTCTGTAGTTACATTTTTAATTATTATTTGATATTTTCTCTTTGCTGGAAAAAGCTGTCTCGCTCCTAGAACTGGTTGTATACTGAGAAGAAAGGCTCATAAATACGCATTTTAAACTGCTCTAAATTAATTCCAGTGCAATTCGTTGTGGTTTTTGCTTCCCACGAACATTCAAGGGAAGAAGTTTTTCCAGGTGAGGCAGTAACGAAAAAAGACAAAATTTCAGAGAAGTGTAGAGAATATTTGCCAAGCCACCCCCGACTCCCCCCAGGTTTCTCACTTTGAAATTACAGGCAGTTTCAGTGGTGAGCAGAGCAGAGCATGAAGACTGAGTTCCATCCTGCTGGGGCCAAGAAACATGTGGTAACACCTACATGTTCAAGCCAAACGGGGCACACTGCAGATTTCAAGTAGCACCAATGACTCATAGGTCAAACAAGTGGCTTGGAAATTCACTGGAATATAGTACATTTAATAAAAGGGAAAAAAAAATAAAAAAGACAACTCACTAGCAAAACAGGAACGGTTTTCCCTAGACCCACACTTCATTGTTAATGAATGCTTAGATCGTCTCTCCTCTACCCTGAATGCCTTTTATATTGTCCCCGTTCTTAATTTTGCATTAGTTACACTTGAAGCTTTTTGTTTAGGCAACAGAAGCATGTATTTCACCTGCAGCACTTCCGTGTTCCTGAGATGAATGTGGATCTGTTTTAGAGGCTGGAAAAAAATCATTACTCTGAGATTCAGGGTCTGTTTGCTATTCCAAAAGCTTGTGAAAGAAGAGAAGGTGAGTCCCAATGATCAAGATTGTGTGTGTGTGTTTGCATTCACACCTTAATGTGCATCTCAGTGATTCTGTTCCTCCCTCACCCCCCTTCCTCCACCCAAGGTCTAATTAAAACAAGAATGCACCAGGCTGCCTTTTCCTCTGTTTCATCTCCTGATATTTTTTTGTTAAATCCACCAAGGAAATCTCCTGAAGTCTTTGAAGTCTTGGGGTGTGTGAATAAAGATGTCACAACGGTAGACACAGGGCTTCTTAATGAGGACACAAGGTTTGATGTCGGAACACTTCAGTGCCCAAAGGAAAGAGATGCTCTCCAACAGACCCTCCCTTTCTCTCCTTCCTTTTTTTTTTCTTTTTGTATTCTTGCTGCAAGGGCCTAACTTTTTTTTTTTTTTCTCTTTTGTATTTTTTTATTCTGTCCCCAGCTTTCAAGGAGGAAAGGGATAAATGAGAGCAAACGTAGGAAAAATGCAGTTTTACAAATCCTATTGTTGTTGATGCCACTGTTTCTTTGTCCCATTTAATCTCAGTACCATCTGAGGAATCAGCCCCATTCAGATTCCTGCTGCCTCCATTCCAGTCTGGCCCAAGGTACCAGACCCTCTCTCTGCCTCTGTCTCTCCCCCAGCCAAAGTTCTGACTCAGGGAAAGAAAGTTCAGCTTTATCAAGAGGAGAAATCAATTTAATATAACTGAGGGGAACATCTGATCCCTAGAGTAAAAAATTCATTACCACAAGCCTGGTCAGTGACAGCAGCTCCAAATACCGCCTGGGACCTTGATGTGTTTGAGCTGATCTGTGTCTGCTTTGAATTCACCTGCTGGACCCTTATCCCTATTGCTTTCCCCTGTTGCATCTGAGAAGTCAGCTCGCAAGATCATGGGCAAATAGAAACCAAAGAAACTTATCCCCTGATTCTCCCCCCATCTAACCAGCAGAACAGATACCATTAAGGCAGGGCTGAACATCCTCTTGGGCATTTCAGTTTCATGGTGGAGAAAGCTCGCGCGTTTCACGGGATAAAGACACTTCCTACAGATGGGAGATGCCTGTTGGAGCCAGGTGTTCCCTCGGTGTGTGCTTTTCTCTGAGGGAGCTGCTGGCTGCCTTGCTGCTGACCTACCAGGCAGGGTCTGGCTCACACGATGTCCTGTCACTTCTAACCAAAGACCC
This sequence comes from Daphoenositta chrysoptera, assembly GCA_013397915.1. NCBI lineage: Eukaryota > Metazoa > Chordata > Aves > Passeriformes > Daphoenositta > Daphoenositta chrysoptera. The sequence continues at coordinate 200,664 of VZRO01007383.1, forward strand.
ATGGTCAAACCTGGGGTCCCTCCTTTGAACACCGTCCTCAGATCCTGCCACAGCATCCTGGCCAATTTACTCCCCATTTATCACCCATCACAGTGGGTTTCATGGTGGGCTCCCCCATGTCCCTCCCTCCTATGGACCATTTGAGAATCTTTTCTCATCGTTCCTCTGCAGGATCTTACACCTCACCTTCACAGTCCCTGATCACTTCCACACTGCTCAGCACACTCCTGTGCAGAAGTTGGGCACATGCAATGCAATCCTCCCAGACAGAAGGGACCTTCAGTGGCAGGGGATGTTGTTTTGGTGCTGTTTGAGTGTGTACAGGCTCCTGCTTTCATGCCCTGGATCAGTGAGCCCCTGAACAAGAACACTGAAGCCTTGAAGCCTCAGAAGTTCACGTCTTCATGAGAGGTGGGGGGGGGGTACTTTCTGGAAAATAAAGTTTGGGGCAATGCTGAAAATCCAACCTGCTGGCTGCAGAAGCCAGTTTAGCTCCTAAGGATACTGCCTGTGTACTTTTTCATTAAGCTCAAGCATAGCTGGAGCTCTTGCTGCAAACCTCCGAATTTCAAGCTCAGCATGAGTCAGCCCCAAAGTGCTGAAATATTTAAGGTCTTTTTTCAACTCAGGAGCTAGATTTATTGACACCAAACAAGCTGTATCATTTTTCAGCTAAGAAAACCCTGAAGTTTGGGGTTCGTAGTGATGATGATGATGATGATGATTGTTTGAAATTAAACCCTTTGCACTGACTGGCCACATCTGCTCAGTTCCATCCTTCTCACATAAGACACAACCTTCCTTCCCCATCAGGATTCCTCCTCAAAGCCTATTGTCTTCCAGCCCCCTCGGGTGTTGCTAATACATTTTAATAGGGACGTGGGAGCCCACTCACCTCCTCAGTTTGTACTTTGATTTAATTGTCTAGACCTGTGGGCTTTCGTTCCCACTGCTGAGAGACATCTGGAGGAGGGAGATGGGCTGTGAGATCCCAGCCTGCCTGCAAAGGGACCTGGCACAGCAGCTGGGCTGGAGGTCCCAGGCTGCAAAATACCTGTGCAAGTGCAGGCTGGGTGGTCTCATAGCAGGGGGGACATGAGTGCTTTTGTTTTGCAGTTTTATTCAGAAGGAAAGGTGGGTAGTCAGCCCTTTCCTTCCCCCTCTAAGAAAGTCACAGCCATCTTCTTTTTTCTCTTCTTTCAATAAAACAAAGTACATAGATCAGGTGATTCACTTTAATGATATATGTTGCACGAAGAGGGGGAGGTTTGTGCTGGAAAATTTAAGGGCATGATCTGAGCTCTGGCCCTTACGTTTACTGCCCCAGCCTGCTGCAGCCATCAAAGGTGCCCACAGCTCCCCTGCCAGAGGATGTGACCCCTGAGGCTGAGATTTGGGTGAGGTGTTTCTGTCTGCACTGCGATGCTCTCCATTCCCCAGACAGTGATTTATCATCAGACTCCACACTGACAGCAGAAGTTAACACAGAGGCAGCGAGTGCTTATCCCAGGCAGAGGGGCAGGGAGACAGCTGGGTTGGTAGCCTGTTACAGAGAGCTCTGCCAGAGGCTGCCTGTCAAAATGAAGCCCCTCTCTGCCTGTCGAGCTCAACACTTGTTATAATCTGGTCTAAGACCAGAGCTCTGACTTTGCTGTGCTGGAGACTCTGAAAATTCTGCAGAGTATCAAGTTATTTTCTTGAGGGCTGGCAATTTTTAAGTGAGTGTTAACAAATTTGATGTGTGTATGCTAAGAGCTGAGGTTGCCATGTAGTTTTATCTATTTACCATCCCCTTTGCACGCTCCAAGCACACCAAAAGCCTGGTCTGTAAACCCAGAAAAATCCCAGGGGAGTGCGGGGCCAAATCCCAGTTTACCAGAGCTGGCCAAACCTCATCTCTGAGTCTCATCATCCTTCACATGGAGATGTGAAGCCACACAAGTCCTGAGCACTGTTATGATGACTGCATTGCTTCCACTGTCGGACAGACAATTAAGGCCTGCTCAGGTTTAAGGTCACCTCCTTTCCCAGTCTGGATGAAGCCATCTGGTTTTTGTGTCACTGACCTTTGTCAGTCCCCATTAATTCACAGAGGCTGGCAAAAGTGCTCCAGACTTGCTTTCTGCAGAGCCATGAGTCACTGCTGGGAGCTAGATGGGTAATGAAAAAGCTGTTCAGTTTTGTTGTGATTTCCAGATCTTCATGAATAAATCCCTGCTCAGGCCCAATCAGATTGTTGCCTATAAAATTCCCTGCCTTTGATCCTGTTTGCCTGAGTCCCTAATCTCCATAGCACCACAAGCCAGCACTACCACAGCCCCAGTTACCAGCTGTGGTTTGTGATTCCGTGTCATCGACCCTCTCTGCTCCAGTGTCCCAGCCTCCTTCCCTGGCTTTTCCCATGTCCTTCTAAACACTTTGGTGTCTTTTCCTGAAGGCACTCAGTTTGCAAGCAACTCCTGGTCTGCTTTATCATAATCCCAGGTAGTCCAGTGTCTTCGTTCCACCTCATCCAAATAAAAATATTTTGGTGCCAAGATGTGCCTGGTTTTCACAACCTGACCTGTCAGTCTGCAGGAGCACATCTGCTCATACCATGCACCAACAACTCATGAAAATGATTGATTGATACTAATTGGAGACTGTAGTGGACTGACCCTGGCTGGACATCAAGTGCCCAGCAAAGTTGTTCTGTCACTCCGTTCCTCAGAACAGGGGAGAGAAAATATAATGAAAGGCTCATGGGCTGGGATAAGGACAGGAAGAGATCACTCTCCAGCTGCCATCATGGGCACAACAGACCCAGCTTGGGGAAATTAATTTAACTTATTACCAATCAAATCAGAGCAGGACAATGAGAAATAAATCCAAATCTTAAAACACCCTTCACCCACCTCTCCCTGCTTCCTGGGATTAATCTATCTCCTTCCCATCAGTGCAGAGGGACAGGGAATGAGGCCTGGAGGAAAGAATTCAGGACAGAGGGCAGGTAGAAGGAGCATTGCACTGCACATGCCATGGCCTCATCCTGCATGTTGAGCCAGGAGCTGGGCAGGGAGGGAGTAGTGCTTTACACACCACTTAGCCTTTCTCTTGCCTGGAGCCCCGGGTCACCACAGTGGCACAAATGCCATTAAACTGCTCCAATCTGATTTGCTGAACTTCAATGGTCCTTTGGTATTCACAAAAGGAAAAAAAAAAAAATCAGAGATTCTTCTATTCATTCTGGAAAGCATTTTCTTCCCTGCTTTGTTGGTCGCGTGATTGTTTGGTTCGCGCTGTTATTTTAAAGGGCTGTCAGGCAGCCACAGAGGAGAAAGATTTCCGTGTGCCCAGTCGTGTGCCATGCAGAAATAACAGCAAATAGCTGAACTGAGCAGTCTGCCAGCTCTCCACAGCGAGGGAGTGAGCCATCTGAGCTGCTCTCTCCATCCTCGTGGATACAATCCCTAGCAATGGGGGACGCTCGGCAAGTGAGAGGCTCTCTGCCAGAGGAACTTCACTTTGGGAAATCCCATTTGGCATGGTCATTTCTCAGCAGCCTCTTGCTGTGCTTTCCCCCTTCCCTGAGGTGTTGTGCTGGTGAGAGGTGGGAAAGGCTCTTCTCTTGGCCGGGTCTGTGGAGCTGCGAGGCTGCATCCCATCATTTTGGGTGAAGGGAGAAAGCTGCCAGAGGTACACGAGGGCTGGCAGAAGTCAGGGTACTCTGGGCAGGGACCAGTGACCTCTGTTATTGGAACAGACAGAAATGGAAGGGGCCTTGATTGCATCATTTATAATTAATCGACAAAATTGGCATGAAAATAAGTAAAGGGGGGTTTTCTAAAAGAGGTGGGGGAAGCCAAGTTATTCAGGGCTGACCGTGCTGCTGCCTCCCTTCTCCTTTGTCCCTCTGTAACTAGAGAGCTCTAAGAAAGATAGTCAAAGGTTGTGATATCCCACATTCTTTCTTCTACCTTGTCTTATCTTTGCCTCGGTAAGGATAGCTGCTGGACTAGTATTTGGGGTTTGGCCTGTGAATTTCTTCCAAAACTGAAAGATTGTGAGCAAAGAGCTGAGGTCTTGTATCAAAGAATCTCACTACGCCTTGTGCACATATCAGGAGATGGAATATAAAGGTGATTAAAGCATCTAAAGGTCCTTCCCTGTCTGCAGGGTTTCTGTGTACATTTCTGAAGCTAGGATTGCACGTGTAACCTTTGCCATGTGACACCAAACAGAGCATGTAGCTCAAACTCTGTGTGAACAGACACTCTGACCTCAGACCAAAGCAGACGGGCTGTGCTTCCTGAGAGAGCAGGGATGCACCTACACAGAGACCTCTTTGGTCTTCCCAGGATCCATGAAAACTGGTGAAAGAGAAATATTGAGCAAGCCTTGAAGTGTGTGGAGCAAACCACAACAGTGGCCCTTGGATGCAGAGACCGAGTGTAGCTGAAGCCAGTTGCACTCTCTCTGGGGGAGAATGCTTTCAAACCAGCCACAGCCTTGGGAGCAGGGAGGATGTGTCCTTGGGCAGTATTTCAGCAGTCACAGCTTGTCCAAGGTCCTTTGGCACTGTGGCCAGATGAGTGTCAATTTGCCAAACTCCTTTAGCAAGAGCTTCTCATAGATGGTGACGTTGGGATCAAGCGAGCTGGCAAAAGTCGTCGTGTTCAGCAAAATCCAGCATCCCTTTTCTCCTTTAGAAATTACTGCCATTTGAAGTATGCACAGTGGCACTGCAAGCCAGACCAGCTGTGTCTGGGCAATTAACTCAAAGTTCAGACCAGGTCTGTTCAGAGAATTGGGGTAGGAGGTGTGAGTCAAATGTGGTTGTCATCACAATTTGAAAAAAATTGCAGCTCTGTAGAATTTTTACCAAAATCCCCTTGGAAGTCCCCTGCGTGTAACACGAGGAGTGATTTTGCCCTCTGGTGTGATCTCAGAGCAAGCATCGTGCTGACACTGGCATCTGTGCAAGAACCAAAATGAGAAGCCTTGCAAAGGCAAACCAAACTCGCTTCAGCCAGCCCCAGCAAGCAGCGCACTGAACTCGCTTGGGATCGGAGGGGACACCAAGGCCATGAAACACCTGTTTAGCATTTTTTAGAGCTGCATCACTACTTGTGCCCTACTTGCCTGGAAATACACTTCAAAAATACACTACCTCTCACTTCCACCACTTGCATTTGCTTCCACACAGCAACTTCTACAGTTTCCCATTCCTCAGCTTGGCTCTGTTTTACATATCTCATGCCAGGGGCTGACCCAGCTGAAATCTCTGTTTCCAGTTCTTCAGAGTGAATCATAAGCCTTCAGCTTTTTACTGTTACTGGTTTTTTTCAGGAGCAGAATACTTGCAATATCCTTGGGGTTTTTTATAAAACCTCACTAAGTTCAGAAGTGATGGGCAGCAACCCACGAAGTTCGAAATAGCAATACTTTTTGGAGGATGTTCCACTTGTGGGAGTCAGTGATTCCCCTGGTGTGCAGAACAAGTGTTTGACTGCTTTCCCTATAGCAAATACCCACATTGCCTGTTCCTGATCCTGATTGCATCTCTGTCAATCTGCTTAAAACACCACTGGCTGCATTGAGAGTGCAGGATGTGGGCCAGATGCTGTGCATGGCACCTGATAGCTCCTGTTTCTTGCACAGTGAATAACCTCTGATTCAAACGCCTGCTCTCCCTCTTTCTCCTCTTCCCTTTTGGCAGCTTGTGTGGATAAAACTGGGAAGTTCTATGCTAATCATTTTGCTTGCTTTCTGCTAACCTTTCTGCAGCTTCTGGAAGTCTGATTCAGGCTTTCTACAGTGCACCATTATTCCCCTAAAATTTAAGAGTGGGCTGATCATGTCAGTGTGCCTGTAGCTTGGCCTTTTCTGTGTCTCACAATGAAATAAGCAATATTCCACATTCCTCTTTCTCTGGTGAGCAGCGTTTCTGATGTCGGGCCTAGGGTTAATCATAGGGTTAACCAAGTCATGAAAATATATTCTGGGAAAATGCAGAAGGTTTCTCGCTTGGTTGGACTGAGCAATCTTTCTTTTTTAAATTCAGTGTCACGGGGCAGCCAGACAGATCCCTCTTTCACTGTCAGTCTCTTCTGCTGCGGGTCAGCAACATGATGTGCTTCTCCTTCCCTGCTACTTCAGGGCAGAGCAGAAAGCTGTAATTTGCTCTGGCCCTTTCAGGAAGTCAGCTCGGTTTTCCCTTTGCTCCAGCACCAGGTGAGGGAAGTCAACCAGCAAGATCCAAAGCGCTGCTGTGGCTCATCAGCCCAGATGCACTGGGCAGCCCAGACACCTCCTCAGAGGGGCAAAAGAGAGTTTCTCTCTGCACCATTCCAGTATCAGTGGTGACAAAAGCCTCCCTCTCTGCAGCCAGGGCTCTCCTGGCAGTTTCTGGCCCAGTGAGGAGCAAATGGTACCTTCACTGGGCTGCTGTGTCCCAGAGGGAGTCACTGCGGCTTGAGATGGGCTGTACACAAGTGCCACTGATGCCTCTAGTCTGAGATGCTTATCTCTTTTCCTGAGTGAGAGTCCCTCTGGGAAGATTGATTACCCTGTAAAAGATAGTTTTAGATATATTTGACAGGCCTATCCCCTTCTGTCTCTGTCGCTCACTTACAGCTACCCAGTTTTCCCCTTTGCTGGGCTGTTCTGATTTCTCTTGCCCCAATCTGATTCTTGCTCCTTCTCATTCCTTCCAACAGTCTGCCCTCATCCTCAGTGAGAAGCAGTGCTCATTCATGCTTAGATGGGCAGCCTGTAAGTCTTTCTACAAGTTTCAGGAATGACTTTTGTAGTTGTTATACGTTTCCCAAGCCAGCTCATGTCGCATTCGGGAGGGCAGCACTGCCTGTTGCCTTTCACAGCCAGCATCTACATTTTGCTTAAAGCCTGTGTACAGCAAGGGAGCCTTGATGGGAGCGTGCAGAGTGCTTGGATAAATTAGCTGGTGCCTGCATGTCACTGGCAGCCCCTGGTTACTGCTCACATGGCTCTGCTCTCTGCAGCCCCTGGCATCAGTGGGGCAGCAGCCACACCAGGTGTCCTGGCTCCAGGCTCTTCCTGCCCTTCCCTGCACCTTCAGGAGGTGCACAGCGTGCCAGGTGAGGGAGGGGGAGTTCAGGGGTGTCCTGAGGAGTGGGGTTCTGGTGTGGGCCAGCAGCGCTGAACACGAGATGCCCTAGCTGAGAAACTCGTGGGAGTGCTCACAGGAGCTGCTTCCCCACCTCCAAGGAGGGAGGAGGAGAAGAAATCCTGTAACTTATAACTGTATTTAGGTTAACATCTGTAAGCCCACTTGGAGAATGGGTGAGCCCAGGGCTTAAAGCCAAGGGTTTGTAGAAGGGTAGGGAAAGTAAGAGAAGTAGTAACAACACTCTAAATTATGAATTTGTGCAACCTGATCCCCTCATGACCCGGGGATCCAGTGGCACAGCTAACCCAGCCACCCTGCAGGTCTTCTGCACACTGGGGCAGTCTAGAGATATTACAGAAAGCTGCTCCTTTCCAAAATGACTTCTTTTTAAATGGCCTTATAATATGGTAGGAGTTGATCCTTTATATCGCTTGTTTTAAATTGCCTTCTGCTCATCAGCTGTTCTTTCAGAGATGAACAGACATCCTCACGTCCTGTCCTGACCTGCTGGTGGCTCTGAGATGCTGCCAAGCAGCTGCTGCCTTAAACAGCAGCGAGGGCTCTTTTCTCAGGGAGTGGGGGTGATATCTGTAGACTTAAGGTTTCAAAGTGCTTCCCAAACTTCTAGGATAAAAGCCACTGGAGAAATGTAAAATATTAGTGGTATTTTAAGAAAGTGTGTGGGTGTGTAGACACAATTAATTTTCCTTTTTATAGGCCTACATGGAATATCTCCATCTCTGAGGAAGACGCCTGGATCTATGGAGCGTTGGCATCCCAGAGGAGGGCACTGCTCTGTTCATGTTAACAGAAAATGCCACGGAAATTAACAGTGCAAGAACACTGTTGTGGTCAGGCTCTGTCAGCCCCATAAATTATGGTTGTGTGAGAGGAGGCAGGCTCAGAATCTCTCCGTCCTTCCCGGGCTGAAACAGCTCTGGTTAAATGCACGGGGTAGCAGCCGTAGGGGGTTCTTGTCGTGTTAGTCCCCCAAGATCAGAGAGAAGCTGGTGCGGCTTGGAAATCGCTGTGCAGGATTAAACAGCAGAGGGGATGTGTGCTCACACACACAGGCAGAGTGTCTGCTCTCGTGCCATGCATTGTTATTGACACACTGCACCTTAATGGCTATAATGTCAATGGCCACTTTGGGGCCTTTACTCGTGCATTATTAATGCATTAGACCACAGTTTTTATGGGTTATTGTGTCAAGAGCGGAGCGGAGTGGATGCCTAAAGTACCTTGGCAGAGCAAGGATGATTTTTAACCAGGGCTGTGGTGTGCACTGTGAGTGCTGCACTGTAGAAATCATGTTCACTGCCCTCTCATACCTGCTTTCAGCAAGTGGGATCTCACTGCAGCTCAGAGGACAGCATGGAAAAAATGACACTGCCAGAGAGGAAAAGGGACAGTCCAGGGAAAGGAAAAGATCCTGGTTCCTGTAGCCAGGCAATTGCACATTTCTATCCCAGGCTGTGGGGAGATGATTTCCTGGCACTAGGAATACCCTGAAACATGAAGATTAATAGGCTCTTTATTTTATTGTTAGTAACTGCAGGTGCTGCTTTTATTTATATAAATGTGTGCTGCTCTCCTCACTGTGGGCTCAGCCCAGGACGAATCCTCCCATGGGACTTTGGAGAGGGAAACTTTCTCACGCTGCCTCTCTGCCAGAGAGCAAATGTCACACCACAGGCTGGAACACGAGCGTGGGGCACGTCCCAAGAGCCTTTGAAGGTGATGGAAGCTGCAGGTGCCCAGTGCTGATCAAGGGATAGATCCTGTCCTTTCCAAGGGCCTTTTTGAACATGTCACAATTTGCAGAGGAAAGTGATGCAGATGTAAGAAGACTTTGGCTGATCTTTTCTGGGTAAATAGGATATATGTGTTTGCCAAAGCCCCGTTTGGCAGGACATCGTGGTTAAATCTGCAGAAAAGTGAAAAGGGCAGTATAACATGTTCAGACACCATGAATGAAGGCCTGACTGCTGTGCTGGGGGAGCAGGGGAAGAAGGGGGATCCTGAGAGCAACGTGGCTGGAACAAGGAGAACATGCATGACATTGTAGGGTTGGAAATGTCCTACCTGTCATTTAAGCAAGGCAGTCACTTCCAGGTCAAGCAACTCAGAGGACTGAGAGAAGGGCTCTTAGCAAGAGCTCTGAGTTTATTTCTGGCAGAAATTGCCATCTTTCTTGTAATCACTGCTGCTCCATTCTGTGGAGAATTGTAGAGCTTATCCTCACAGCCAAACTAGTTATTGGGCAATAGAAACAGTAATCAGCCAGTTATAGAAACAAAACCAATGCCACAGGCCCTTCTTCTAGGCATTAGCTCTAATAGATGGGCTGCAAAGGCGTGGAGCAAGAAAAGAGGGACATGGAAGGCTTGAACCCATGGCAGTGCTGGTTCTCCAAAATCCTACAGGGCAAGAGATGGCACCGACCCAGGAGGGAAATTCCTTGTTTGCAAACAGCTGTCATTGTACTTAAGGCCCATGTCTTTCACTTTCTCAGCTCCTCATTCTCTCAATTTCATATCTGAAGGAGGCCAAGAATTCCCCTGACTTTCCTGACAATGCTGAGTTCAGTTTGACTTTCCTTCAAGTCATATCTGGGCCATGGAAAGGCCCCTGCTTTTATTGTATGACGACACGGAAATTACTGAGTAATTACAGGATTATGCAGCACCCTGTAAATTAAATGTTACCTCTTTACCTTTTATAGAACAAAAAATAACCATGTAATTACCTAACGAATTAAACTGTTAAGGTCTCATGGTAATTATACATGGAGTCAAAAGCTCTGAGTTCTTCTGGTAGCTACAAGTGAAGAATTATCTTTCATTTTTAAACATATGTTGCAGTTGGATCCCAAAGCCTGCACATTTCCATTTTAATAACACTATGGCCTGCCCAAATGAGAAGAGGCATATGTCTCCCATCTGAGTGTGCAAATAGAGTGAACGTGTATATATAAAATAGATTGGACATATGCAAAACTGACCCAGGTTCATACCAGAAAAATGGAATACCAACAGAGGTAAAACATGATTAGTTGGATGATAACATTTAAAATTATGTTTAGTTTCCAAGCACCGGAATTTGTTTTCATAGGAAGCAAGTCAGTTTGATCCTATTTTTCACATGCACGTGACTATATTTGGAAAACAGACAATCAAACCATCCATCAGGAACCTCTGCCTCCTAAAGGAAGGCTCAGGCCTTGCTGCTGCAGGTGGGGTTTGCCATTATCAGCAAGGAGGGGATGGCTGGGCTGGCAGGAGAGGGCAGGAAGCCAAACACAGCCGGGGGGAGCCTGGTGGAAGGTCCTGCCTCAGGTGAGGAGGTTTTGCTGTTGTGTGTCAGCAGCAATGGGACAGAGCTCGGGGGTGCTGGCCCGGGGTCCAGCCTCTCCACAGACAGCCAGGGACAGACCTTGCACCCCAGAGCTGCAAAAGGAGGGGGGCTGCAGGTGGACAGGGGCTTGCTGAAACGTGGCACAGCCCATTCCTCTCAAAGCACCTCCAGGAACATGATTTCCTGCTTAAAAAGTGCCACCAGAGCCCTGGGTCCCTGCAGAGGCTGCTGGGTATGGAATAAGCTGTAGCAGAACCACAGACCATCCAGCCTCTGACAAAGCATAAGAAAGGGCCATTGGACCAGTGATTGCCTATGCTGAAATTCATTGTCAGATTTTTATTGAGTATGAGGATCTGTAGCACATAGGAATTGTCACTGTTGTCTGTATATCCTCGGCTCTGGTCTGAGCTGGCTAAATTGCCTTTTTTTTTTTATTACAAGATTTGCTTTGGTTTTTGTTGTTGTTGGTTTTTTTTTTTTTGTTTGTTTGTTTGGTTTGTTTTTGGGGTTTTTTTTGGTTTGTTTTTTTTTTTTGTGTTCAGCAGAAATTTCTCTTGCCTAATTTTTAACCAGACAAAATCAGACCTAAGTGTTTCAGATTTTCTTCTACTTTCTCCAATTTTTTATTTCCAGTTTTTTAGGAATATATTTCAGAAAAATGCCTATGACCTTTAATAATGAAATAATAGCCAACTTCCATGTCCTTTCAGTTTTAAACTAAGCATTTTAAAAGGTGCCAGAACCAGCTACTTTGGCTTCATGATTTTAGATCCCTAAGTCTGAAAAGTGTGATGTTACAATAAGCCTGACACTGTCTCGAAGGTGCAGTACATTCACCTCCAGCCCTTCAAATAAGCATTATGTGCATTTACTAGCTAATTTTTTAATTTGCTTTGAAATATGTAGCATGTAATATAAGCACCCACTTTGGTAGTCATGGGATAAAATGCAGAACCAGAATAGGGAGGTGAGTTTTTATTTTAATGATGCTTAACTGTGACATTTTAACTATTAAAATTGTGTCTGGTTTTGCTATCACAGACCTAACTATTAGACCTACAAGTCATCCCTAGTCCAAACAGTAACTGCTCCAGGCACAAAACGAATTGAAGAAATTAACTTCAAATATTTTTATTTCTCATGTTTTTATTGTTTTGTTTTCAATATGATCAGCAATTCTCTGTAGCACTGTGTTTCGTAGTGTTCAAATCCTGCAGTAACGCTGCCTGATGAATGCAGTAATGTGCATTTATTTCAAGGAGTCATTTATATCCCCTGGTGAGCAGGTAGTCTTTGCTTTAGAGATGCAGGGGTGTTTTGGTGCAAACGGGACTTTTTAACATGCGTTTGTTGCATGATTTTTCCCCCTTATGTCCATCACTTGTACCACTTTGTAGTTGCTATCCGGTGAATATTAAAATGCACCCATTGGGATCGGATCTGAAAAAGGGAGGAAAATTATGCTCCATCTCCTTCCTCATCCGTTGCGTAAGGTGCCTTCATCCTGGCACAGATTCCTGCCAGCATCGTGCTCGCCCCATTCCTCTGCCTTAGCAGCCTTCCGTCTCACTGGAAGCGAGACCACAGACAGGCGAGTACCGAGGGGCTGACATTCAATTAATTA
>VZRO01007383.1:212794-242296 GCA_013397915.1 Daphoenositta chrysoptera
TGCCACGGGAAACGGCCCTTCCCTGCTCTGCCTGGCGCTGCCAGGATGGAGAAAGCTGGGGAAGCCCCTGTCCCTTCACGGGCATCGTCAGGAGGAGAAGGAGGAGGAGGAGAAGGAGGAGGATGAGGAGGAGGAGAGCTGGGGGGGTCTCTACCTCCCACTCTGTTCTTTTTTTTCTCAGAGCTGCAGACTGAAAACTCTGTCAGACCTTGACCAATGTATTGGACAAGTTGAATTTTTAATGAGGAGTGATTTCCCACTGCTCTCTCACACAGATCTCAGAGTTGGAGGCTTAGCCTGCGGCAGTCAGAACTCCTAGGGCAAAAGCTGAGACTTTTGACCCTTTCTGTATATTTGGAGCATATCACAATGAAATAAAGCCCCTCTCAGTGCTCAGAATGAACTATCTGCTCTTCCCTTCTCCAGATATTTGTGGCATTGGGCAAAACTGAAAAGCTGTGTGTATGAGAGACAGCTTGTGATTAGGAGGCATCTGGGACCAGCCCCTGCCATGGAAAACACAATACTGGGAAGACAAGAGACTTGACTTACTATGGCAGTCTGGGTTTAAAGTTTTTCCATTTCTCTTAATGAAAGGTAGAGGGGAGAGTTGCAAAACTAGGAACTGGATCATAAACTTGGGGAGAGAAAAGTAGAGCATAAAAAAAGATGGGGGACCACAAGGAGCTGACTTTTTGAACATTGTTGAAGTGAAAGAGCACATCCCATCCCCTTCACACCCAGAGCTCATTGCCATTAACTCCAGTGATGTTGAAGCCTGGGGTTACACGTGTGACGTTTGGAAAAGACACGAGTCCTTAGCTTTGCATTACTGCTGGAATTTATTTTAGTATTATTTTGTGAAGCCCTGAGAGAGCGTGGATCCCTATTTGTATTAAACCTCTCTCTCCACTGAGCTGATTGCTGAGATAACCTGCAGCCAGGGCTGTCTGAACTTCTGTGACCTGGTTCCATCTGTGTACAGCCCTGCTTTGCATTCTCTTCCATTTACTTCTAATGCAAACCTTGCAGAGCAGGATGTTCCTGCTACACATACACAAAATCTGCTCCTAGGGATTCAGTACCTGCTCTTGCCAGGAGTATTTTCAACTATTTTAACCTTCTAAAATTTTCTGCATTACTGAGGGAGATGACCAATCCTCACACTGCTCACAGGTTAACAGTGCTATAAAGAGTGCAGCTGGTCAGTGGAATCAGAAAACACTGAAAAGGTCAAAGCATGCAAGTATTGCAGAGGTTTCACTCTAAATGAGAGTAGCCCGTGACCTTCACTTAACCCTTACTTTAAATTATTGCAAATTAAGTTGGGCAACTTAGCCTGAGCTCTAAAAATCTAAATGTATTGAAAGATGAAACTACATCAAACAGCTTTCCACCACTGTCAGGCTGTGTTCTCTGACACACGTACACCAGACAGACATTTCTGTCTGTGAGCCTCCCTTACCCACTGAGATGTATTCAAATAAAGCCCCATTAACTTCCCCAGTGCTGAATGACATCCATGCATCTGCACCATAATGCAGCCGTCCCTCTGAACAAAGGCACATCCAGCCAAGGATCTTTCCAACAAGGTGTTTTTTAATCTTCTTGGCTTATACAGGACTTAGAGATATAATATATGGTGTTTGCAGAGCAGTCAAAGCGGGGCTTTCTGCTCTGTGAATCCATCACTGCTTCCCATCAGCCATGCCAGAGCTCCCTCGACTCCAGCAGGCAATATCCACTCTCCTGGGCTCTCGGGACCAAGTGCCCTGACTAAATGACCAAATGGCACTGATTAAACCCGGTGACAAAAGAGAAGAGCTCTGCAGCAAAGCATCCCGTGACACTCCTTGTCTTGACCTCCTCCACACTGACACCAGAGCAAAACCAGAGACGGGGACCAGTGGTCTCAGGGAGAGCCGTGCATGGGGTCCCCTGTGGGCCAGAGCTCCTGAGCAATCACCTGTGACACCTGCCCAGGGCAAAGGGATGGGATCCCCCAGCTAAACCATCAATATTCCTCAGTCAAAGCCCTGAGCAGGGCTTGGCTTTGCACAACGTTGTCAGCTCTTCCTATTGTCGTTCTTCAATGTGCCCTTATTTTCTTTTATTCCCTGCTTAGCTACCTGACCCTTTTTTATTCCACAGCAACAAATGTGAAAGCAAAACCATTTACTGAGCTGCAAACCCAATAATTTTTTTCTTTTTTTGCACCCACATAAATCTGTATCCCTATAACAGGAGCTGAAGACACACCTTTATAGAAGCAACCCACAAAATAAGTTCTTTACTTCACTAAGAACCCAACTCTTCATCAAATTAGTTGACATTGAGACAGGGCAGTAGTGGTGGGGAAATGATACATCCTGGGAGAAGCTCACATGTGTTCAATGCCATGGCCAAGTAATGGTTGTTCAGTGACTGAATTACTGGCCAAGAGGATACTCTACTTTCTGAATTCCCATGGAGATGGCCTGATTTCCATAGCAACTGGATTCTTTCTCTTGCCTTTCCCTTTAACAGGTAGAAACACACTTGATTCTTGAAAATGCTAGATTGTTCTGAGTATTTTTGTATTTTTTGACACTAGAACACTTTCGGGACAATATGTTGAAATACAGGCTCCTTAATGATATTTTTTGTATTCTCCTTTAGAACTGGTGGTGACATTGTCTTCCATCTGCTTTTAAGATCTGCTGGGATGTGAACATAAAGTTTTCTCTCTCTTTCTTTCTTTTCTTTCTTTCTTTCTCCTTTCTTTCTTTCTTTTTCTCTTTTTCTTTATTTTTCTTTCTTTCTCTCTCTCTTTTTCTTTCTTTCTCTTTCTTTCTTTCTCTTTCTTCTCTTATTCTTTATCATTGTTCCAATTTTCTATTGGATAACCTGCAATACAGGGTGATGACTCTTGAAGAAAGTTCTTGGGGGAAAGAGAGCATTGATAATATTAATGAACAGCAATATCCAAAATGTATGAGATATATTTCTAGAGAGAGTTCAATCTCTGCCCCAAAGATGGATTAAAAATTCGAGCCATTATTCAGTATGTCAGATAGGAGACCACGTCAGCAGTAAGTACATACATTATTTGTCCCCCATTTGTTGAGACTTTTAGTGGTTTTAGGTTTTGATGCTAACTTGAAGTGTCTCTTTAGGTCTCTCCTTTCTCAAGTACATCTCCACTGCTTCTCCTTTCTAGACTGCAGCTGAGTACAAAGAATAAAACCAACCCAGAAGAAGTTGGCTTAACTGTGGGGTTCCTTATAGCCACTGTGAAGGAAATAAAAGTGGACAGACCCTGCAAACCATCTTCCCAAAGATCTGCTGAAGACACACACGGGCAAGAAGTCATGGAAATAGGCTTTTGGACAGTAAAAATACATCAGTCTGATTCCTTAAGGAAAGAAGTGCCATGGACATCATGAGCCATGTCTGTGAATCACAGGGTCTGAAAAGGTACCTAAGGTTGGATTTTTGAAGGAGCAGAGGGGTGGTGTGCTCCGAAAAGCAGCGGGTTTCTGGCAGTCTGGACTGCCCCAAGGCCTGGCACAAAAACTTCTGCGTGGCAAGGGGTGCTGAGACAGTCAAAGGAAGGGCAGCACGAGGTGATGAGTGGAGATCTTGTGTCTGCTAGGATGGATAGTTGGTAAAAGGTATTTCTGGCAAGTGAAGCCATTTGGGAATCCAGGAAAAACTGCAAAGTGCATGAGTTGCAGAGAAAGTGAGAAGTGCTGTTACAGAGGTGCTTTTCCTTTAGCCACAAATCACAGGAATGTGGTGCCTGCACAGAGGATGAATTTCACCAATATCCCTTTCAGGCAGCAGTCTGGCCCTTGCCCCAACCCTTCCAGTTCCACCTCTCCCTGAGCACACACTGCCCTCTTTCCCCCGACCTGGCAATTAAACAGTCAGTTGTGGTAGTCTGAGATGCCACGAGAGCATCCTGAGGTCCTGACAGCACTTTGCCAATTCACTGACCTCTGTTATGTTCCGAACCACGAGAGGTTACACCCGAAATCAGACTAAAAAATTGACCGATTTTCCTGTGACCCCCCTGTCCGACCTTACATCTGAGTTTACATTTTTAAATCTCGCCATGAGCTGCCAGCTGACGTCCTCCCTCTCGCTGCAGCTCCTGCTTGTGTTCAGTGGCCACTGTCTCCCCTGCATTTTGCAGCCCCTCTTGCCCACACACCCTCGCCCTCAGTGGTTTCCCAGGTTCTCGACCGTGACAGCATCCCTCTTCCCTTCCCTGCCCTCCCCTCCTTGCTCTCCTCTCCCCCTCCCCAGCTGATGCCGAAAGCCACGGAGGAAAGCCTTGCAAATGGAACAGATGAGAGCAGAGGAAGAAAGGGGGAGCTTGTAGGGGGAGTCGAGGAGGGAGCTCCCAGGGCTCTGTCATTTATTCCCTGCTTAGCTACCTGACCCTTTTTTATTCCACAGCAACAAATGTGAAATTCTCAAAAGCAAAACCATGCCATGGGGAGAGAAAGGGAGGGTGCCACTGGGGCTGGAGCTGGAGCAAAGCCTGGTCCTTGGCAGTGGCAGGAGCTTTATCAGCTGTGACCTCCAGAGCACTTGGTGCTGATGGGGAACATTCAATCACATTAGGGTTGTTGTGGGGAACATTCAGATGATCAAATTAGGGTTGTTGTGGGAACCAGAAGGGCGTGTGTGTGCTGGCAGTAAGGGGAGAGCACTGTGGCGTGGGGGGCAGCTGCCTGTCACCAGGAAGGGGATCACAAAGATGAAGGTGCAAGGCTTGGTACTGCCTCCACAGCATCTGTGACTCCTCCTGAACACCCCAGGAGCAACCACAGGAAAATTGTCCTTCGGGCTTTTTGGGGATATGCCCACAGAGGGCACTGATTTGTCAACAAATTTTAGAGAAAAAGAGGTGTTTGGATAAGAAAGACTAAATTTTCTTTACCGGTGTCTTCCCGTGTCTCCTGTAGGCATGTGACTTCTGAGCTAATGATGGACTGCTTCTTTTTTTACTTCCCCTGTCGCTCTGGAAAATACAAACATCGCTGGAAGGTGGGAGAGGTGGCTTCCCCTTCCCGTTTGCTAGAGGAGCAGATGGCCCCGCAGATGATTTCTCCATGCTTCCCTCTGTCAGTAAAAGATAGAGAGCCTAGCTCTGAGAATACCATTTCTTGGCAAAGATGTCCCTGGAAAATAGCAGGGAAATTCCCAGTTCTGTACTTTTAAGCTTCTCTATCCTATTTTTTTTTAAATTTTCTTTAATTCTGCTGATAATGACAAGGTGCACAGCTGCAGCTGTGTTTAGTTACTCAGAAGACACGTGCAGAGCTCAGCTGATGCTGCCAGGAGCCTCACCCCAGGGAAAACCCAGGAGCTCTGCCCTCCACCCGGGGGACAGCATCCGCCTCCCTTGGGGCTGGCCAAGCAAACCTTTCCGGTCAGATCAGCTCCCCGCGGGGCCGCTGTGTGCGCACAGAGGTGTGGTGGAGAGAACAAAAACCCTGGGCTGCCTTCCTCTCCCGGTGGCTGTGCTTCCCCTGCTCCCAGCTATTCCCACTCCTCCCTCGGAGACCAGCAGGGAGGAGGCCCATTAGCAGCAGCTCTGCTGCAATGTCTCTTTAAAGGAAGTGTCAGGAAGAAAGATTTACCTGCAGGTTTAGGAAGACAATTATTGTACGTTAATTAAATATGAAATGACACTTAAGAGCATATCCATTGCCTTAACAGCGACTCGCTGTAATAATAATAATACTTAGCACTTACATAGCTCTCTCCATCTACACAGCGCTGCACAAACATTAACTAATGAATCCTCACAACCTCCGTGTGAAGCTAAAGAGGCTGCTGGCACATGGGGAGTGGGAAGAGGAGATGTATCAGGGGAATAGCCTCCCCTTGGCCTGCTGCTGCTGCTGCTTTTCAGGCTGCTGTGGTCTTTGCTCTCCCTCCTTTCAGCCAGCATTCCCCTAACTGTGCTGCCCTCCAGCAGCACACAACAGGCAGCCAGCAGTGCAACCAGGTGCTGCCTGTGGTCACCGCTGGAGCAGGCACTGAGCTTCCCTGGCTCCCAGCACGGAGCCCAGAGTGCCTTCTTCATAGCAGCAAGTCCACAGCACCCAAAACTGCCTCCTGTCCCATCCCCTTTTCCTCGGGGAGACTCTGTGTGGGTTTGCCTGAAGCTGGAGTGATTTGAATGTGGCTGTGAGAAGCAAGGTTCTGGCTTGGACACAAACATCTGTAAAATCCAGTACCAGGACTGAAATAGTCTGGATTTTTGCAAATCACTTCTGGTGAAACCATGCCTTTCCTTCAAGTCTTACTGGAGAAACCAAGAGCTTCTCCTGAGCCTATTTCCCATCCCTAGAATGGGATTTTTGAGCTGAAAGCCCAGGTCTCCTGGCCAGCTCTGTAGGAGTTGTCTGTCTCCTGCCAGATGTGCTTGCTTCACCCTCTTTGAGCTCCCTACATGAGGACCCCTCCTCTGAGACCACCGCTTGACCCGGAGGGGATGACAGATGCTACACTAAGGCTGTGTTTCCTGACATATTTACATTTTCCTCACTACAGGCACCAGTGATTGTGCAATGTCTTTGCTGGAGAAGTCAGGAGAGCGATAAAAAAGAAGATTTATTCTCTCTACAAGAAGAAATGGACCGAACTTTCCAGAAATCCCAGCACCACGCTCCACCCTCTGTTGACAGCATTCTCCTTCCTCCATCTCCCATGGCAGGGCTGGCTCTGCCTCTGCTCTGGCTTTTAGGCAAAAAAGTCCAGTTCTACCTGTTTTTCCAGGTTTGAGAAGGCACTAGTTTCATGTCCATCCCCTCCTCCACATCTGGGCTGCTTCACCCTAGCCAGGAGCCCATGGGAAGGAGGACAGATGGGAGCACTGGATCATGTCTGGTAGGAGGGAAGAAAGTGATTATTCATCCCTTTTCAGGGAGTGGTTTTCTGCACAACCCTCTTCCAGACTGGTTTGGTTTTTTTTCCCAGCTCATTCCTCTTAAAAAGGTAATAAATATTCAAAACATACTTGCTTAGATTACCAGCTATACCCTAACAGCTTCAGCACCTACAAAGCTGATGCCTGTGTGTATCCACTAAGCAGTTGTCAAACTGCATTGCTTGTAACATTTAGGGTTGGTTTGGAAGGAGGTCTCAAGGCTACAATCTACAAAACAGTCTGTATTGGCCAAGGGGGAAAAAAAAGACAACGTGACCTAGAAAATCTTGTCATCTTCAAAGCTCCCTGATTCTGCTGTTCTTTATTTAGCACTGTAAGCCCACCAGATCCATTTCTGAGCAATCAAGGATTGTTTCTGTCTTCCAGAAAGGTCTCAAGCAAACCTCTGAGTTTGAACATGCTGATATTTTCAGATAGTCCTGTCAACACCAGTGATTTTAGCTGTTTTCCCACCTAACTCAGTGGTGGGCTCCTTGGGGTTGCATTTAGATGTGAAAACGCCACGTGGTGCTCTCTGCAGTTTGGTGCAATATCAAAGGTTACCTCAACTTTAAGCAGAATCAGGGTCTTCCTGCACAGATCAGTTATCCTGGTTTTATCCATCGAAGAGCCCTTGATAAAGCAGTGGGAAAAAAATATTTAGTATGTGAGAGCTCACCTGTCCAGCCCTAAATGCACAGTTCGATGAAAGCCAACCTCAAGCGTTTTATTTAAAACTCAAGTAATTTATTCATGCCTCAGTCTTTCCTGTCTCAAAAAATTGTCTTTCCCCTGCTTTTCTTTTGCAAATGCAGCTCCTTACCCTGGGGCTTTGGGATCTTTGGGTGATACCAGCAATTCTGGCGGCCTCCTTCAGCCACGGGCAGGTGAGAGGTCAGGTGTGTTTGAGCTCAGGTCTGCAGCAGCAGGACCATTTAGCTGTTTCCTCATGAGTGGCTTCCACTATGGAATGGCTCCGTGGGACTCCTGCCCTGTGCATGGAGGAGAACTGCACGGTGGGGACATGCTTATTTATTATTTGCACCTGCACAGCACAGGGAGCAGAGTGCACCAGATCCAATTCACCCAGGGCTCCTCCTTCAATCCCCAGGAGATTCCCCCAGGTGAAGCAGCAGTTCTGCCACCATGGTCCTCACACCCATCTGGTCTGTAACTGGGATCTTCCTCCTTCTTCACAAGTTAACAAATTGGCCATCCCTTGAGAGCAGATAATTTCTTCTTAATGGTAGCCATCTCTCAGCACCTACTTTGGCTGCCAGCTTTCGAAGGTAATTGCATTGTTATTTAGGAAAGTCAAAGGGGCATTCTTCCAGAGAGGCTCTGGCTGCGAGCAGGGTGGAAAGGCTGACCAGAGATGGCTTTGCTTGCTCCTGTTACAGGAAGGTGTCACTGTGGGCAGCAGGGAGACAGGGATGGATGTATATCCCCCACCCCACTCCCCACTCTTTTCCTCCACGCAGAAGAATCTGTAAGAAGTCATTTGCTGAAAAATAAAGATGGGCTGAAAATACAAAACACAAAATGTTCCTTTTTCTGATAAGAAAGTGATGTCACAAATGACCTTATTAAAAAAAGGTAAAATGCTTGTTTACTTAAAGCACTTGTTCAAAGAGAGCAAGTGAAAATGTAGCTTTTGGGTATTTTTCTTTCTCCTCTCTCCTTCCTCCTAAATGAGATTGAAATACAGTTTCACATTTGCAAGGCCCAGTGCCCTTTCTGCCAAGAAATCCATTGACAGTCCAATCAACAGACATGTTCTGGTTACAGGAATCAGGCATCAGTCAAACGCTTGAAAGCCGGATCCAGCAAATGCAGCAGATAATAGTATTGAAAACAGCCAGTGGGGGAGATGAGAAAGTAATTGGAGTGTAGGTAAGAGCTGGTGTAAGCAGGATGGATCGGCATATTGCTGACACGGGGAAGGGAGGAGGCAGAGGGGGAGAGCTAATGAGAGGGGTAATTCTAATGATAGAAGTAGTTCAATGTGTCAGGCTTTTGTTTTTTGAAGGCTGAGAGAAGGATTTATTTGTGCAGAGGCAACTCAGCCCATGGGATTTACACACCACTTCCAACACCGGTCCTCACCAGCTTCCAGAGCTGGCTCAGCCTGGGTATTTTGCAGGTAAATCCATTGGAAAAAGTGATGTGGCATCAGTGGGGCTGGACTGGCCCTGGAAGTGCTGGAGCAGATGTAGTGAGGGTTTGCAGGGGGATCAAGGCAAAGGCCTCTGTGGCAGCCCAGGGCAGCCAGGAGCACCCTGGGGGCTCATTACCATGAGCAGAGCAACACTGGTCTCTGCGTGAGCAGGGGCTGCATCACTAAACACAGCCATTTCAATCTCCACGAGCCCTAAAATCTGCTGATTTCATCCCAAATGTAAAAATCTAAAGAAGACAGGAGTGAAAATGAACAGAATAGAATTTGATTGTATGGACTATATATCCTAATTTATTCCTGAGCCCTTGGTAGTAAAATACCCAGGCTCTGATTAGAGTGGTGAGCGAAGAGAATTACTCACTTCCTTGGGTAACATGACGAGCAAATTACCTGAATTTCTTGTAAATCTGTGATCCTCTTTTGGGACACAGCACTATGGAAATGTCAGAGAGGGGCTGTTGATCTCATAGGCTGTGGTATGCACTCCCTCATACCGAGGCCTGGGTGGGTTCACCCTACATACATCACCCTGCCCTGTCTGCGTTATTTCTGCATCTTTTTAGATTTACTTTCTCCGTCCCACTGCACCAAGCACTTGGCTCTGTTTAATTTCCTGGCCCAGGAAGGGCTATTTTCAGGAGCTGCTCCATTTTGCGCTGTGCTGCGTTGGAGGTGGTGTGGAGAAGGGGGCAGCGGGGTTGGCAAGGAGGAGAATTGAACACTCTGTAAAGACAGCACAAAATATTCCAAAGTAATTCGGATCCGACTTGAGCAAGTGATAAATGAGAGCAGCATGGCAGTGACAGGTCAATCAAATATTTATAGAACTTCATCCATTAGCATTGCAGCAGCAGAAAGGAAGCAATGAAGTCCGGGTGCTCCAAGACCTGCCAGGGGTACACATGCTGATCGGTTTCCCCAAAATCTTGAGGCATGTGTGGATCTTCTGTCTTGTCCCCTGGAGGGGGCCAGGATCGTTGAGATGGCAGCTGAGCTAAAAAGATGTTGGGATTATGCAGCACTGTGTTTTAGAATAAATTTCTCTGATGTCTTTGGGTGGATTAATGTATGTACATACTGGTGAGGAGATTCTTGTACCAAAACGATGGGAAAGCTGGGTGGCGTGTGAGGGATGTACATTGGTGTGTACACACTGGGAAAGGGCACGAGGTTTTGCAATTCTCTGGAAAAGCAGTTGCTACAATCAGTGAAATGCCAGAAAAGGTTAAACCACAACAGACAAGAAACCTTAAGGAGAGAACAGAGTGGAATTGGAAAGCCTATTTTTAGGATCACATGACATGATTTGATTAATATTTTAGGAGGCAGTTATCATATGCTAAGAAACAGAAGGATTACTACCAGCATCCCAACGCGCCTGCTTTCAGGGTTTTAACAAGGGAATCCCATCCAAATTTCTCCCTCCTCACCTTTGACCAATTCCATAAGCCAGGGCCATGGAGGAGTGACACATGGATGCACTGGAGGGGTGTGGATGCAAAGGGCTGTGGAGAAGCTATTCATTTGATTTCAGCACTCAACTGGAAATGCCACAGTGCAGCCCAGGCTGAGGCAGGAGCTCATTGCAGACTCATGCAAACAGAGAAGTGTTTAGCTGGGACCATCTCCACAGTGCTCCCAGACAGCCCCAAAGCAATCCAACAGCAGGCTGGGGAGGAGAAGGGCTAGCCTGGTGTCCCAAGGGGTTAAATGAATGTTTGGCTTGCAGCACAGGAAGGATTGCAGTGAAGTCCCCCTTTGACCTGTTGATAGGATCTGTGTGAGCAGGAACTCTGCCATCCTGGCCACATAAACCTGCATCCTGCATCCCTTCCCAGGGCTCACAGGGCCATTCTCACTCCCTTTGGCAATTTGGGCTTCCTTACATGTGGGCTACACCGAAGTGCCAGTGCTTCACGAGGTGCTGGATCTGGGACTTCTGTGATACCCCATCTGATGCTTTTCACCAAGAGCTGAATTCCTGTGAATACAGGAGGAATCTGGGAAGGGAAACAAGCTCTTTCTTCTTCATTCACTGTTCTCCTGACAAAGTTTCATTCATCTGGCCAGGGAGCAGTAGGGACACCATGTGTCGGAAGCAACCAGTCAGCCAAGGGGGATGAGGCAGGGCCCAGCACTCGCCAGCAGCCCATTTGCTGAAAATTGATGATCCAAAGTTGCATGGGGAATTTGTGTGAATGGAAGAAAAGACAGCCAGTAATTGGGATCGGTGGGTGAAGTGTCAGCAAACAGAGGAAAGGGATACTTTGGTGACAGTGATAAATGCTAGCAGCTTTGGGTCTCATCTGGAGGAGCGAATTGGAGCGGAGACTCTGTAAGAGAAGGAAGGAATGAAAAGACAGTGGTCTGATGGATGTTACAGAGGAAAAGGGCTCAGAAAACAAAAATTCAGCAGCGTGTTTTTAGGGGGATGATCAGAGGCGAGTCACAAGGGTCATTACCCAAGCCTGAGGGAGTCATAATTTTTTACCCTCCCAGGAATAAGCCAGAATTGAGCTTGGTGGTACATGGCCCCAGTCCCTGGAGAACGGGATGCCCATGTGCTGGGCACCATGCAGGGAGCTGCAAAGCCCTGGGGAGCAGCCATGGGGTTCTCCTGGGTGAGCTGCACAGCTGTGAGGGGTCTGTGCCTTTGCAGGGCTGCAGAAGCCCTGGGGTCACCGCTGGGCATCGGGGCTGGAGCACCAGGGCAGTCCTGCCAGCAGGGACTCTCAGCAGGCACAGCACTCTGACCACTCTGGGCTGCTTTATTTGTCAGCCAGACAGGCAGGCTGGTCTCAGGGAGGAGTTTGCCTTCAAACCCAGTATGTGCAGTAACAAGTGGCCATTTCCAGAGTCATTTCTCTGACCCTCACCGGCATTTCAAAACGTGTCTCCAGTGCAGTTGGCACCTCTACACTGCCGATTTTAGAAACGTTGTGCTTTGGAGGAAGGACTGGAGCACAGAGGTGATTATCTCTCCCCTCCTGGCAGCTTCAGGAGTCGTGCAACTTGCAGGGAATGTCAGAGATGTACAGCATGTAAAAGAGCTCCAGCAAACGCTCTTTCCCAGAGCACTGGATCGTGCCTCTGTCCTCCTCCTTTAGGCTGTGGAGGATCTTGGCCTCTTACAAGAGAAAAGATCCTGGCTGAGGTAGCCCAGACATCCATCTAACATGCCCTGAGACAGTAACACCAGCGACAGAGAGAGGGACTGATTCTGCTGTCAGCAGGGTAGGCAGGGAGCCAGAGGAGTCAATGGGAGTCGATGTTTACTTCTGTTGCACTGCCTCGCATGGACACTGATAAATGTTATGAATTTTAAAAATTGAGATTCACATTAGTTCCCTTTAACTCATTTTAGATTTTCTGCTGAGCTTTATTAAGTGGCTTTTAAAAGCAGTTTAGCCTCTACAGCTCTTACTGCAACAGCTCTTAGCTCAACAGCCCTGCCTCCCAGCCTGCCTTGCACCAGGAATAAAACAAATCCATGGGGGCTCGCAGGGAAGCAGGAGGGCACTGGGGATGAAGCAGCCAGTCCGTTGTGTGGGAGAGCCTTGGCAGAGCAGGGAGATGAAGGATAATGGTGCCAGGAGGTGTCAGCTGTGCCTCGAGGCCAGTTTGGACAAAGGTGGCAGATCCTTCACAGGGTTGTGCTGTGAGGCATCATGCAAAGCTGAAGATCCAGAGATATTTCTGGTCCCTTGACATACAGGTAGAGGAATAGTAATGCAAGGGTTGAGTTTTCTCTTTTGTGCAGAACCATACAGAAAGGTAGGTCCAGGCATTTTCAGGCAACAGATCTGAGCTGATTTCCTGCATATTAGTGTAAATCAGGATTAGCTCCACTGGGTTGAACTTGGCATCCTCCTGATTTTCAAGGCCTGATCCCGTTTTCCCTGAAGTCAGTGATCAGATGCCAGCTAACTGTTCTTGGATCAGTCTCTAAATGCTTTGTATATCCACAATATCCACAAACTGCAGTAACCCAATCCCCATCTCCCCTGTTCCATCCTAAACTGTGCTTGCCACCTGCCATTTAATTTTTCATGACACTATTATCATTTTTAATAATGCCATTGCATTTTCGTGGCTAAAGAGCCTCTGGAGACCCTGTCAGGAAGAAAATCTTCCCCATCTCCTCTTCTCCATGCCTGCAGGTGTATCTGCATTATAGCAAGCCTTTCCTAAGCATCTCTTCAAAGACATTCACAGCTTCGCCTCCTCTAATCTTAGATGCACATTTGACATCACTAAATAACGATGCAGTTACACATTAAACTGGTGGTGAGAGATATGCAAGTGGTGGCTAAAAATCAGTAATCCTGCCTCAGCTCTCACTGATTGACTGGAAACTCAAGCAGGGGGAAAGCAGGCCTAGTATGGACAGAAGAGTAATACTGATTTATGGGAGGCAAACCTCTGAGATAGTGATTTACTCCCTCGGGATTTTCTTCTAAGAGATGACACCACACATCTGCAGGACTGGAACCACGAGAGATAAAAGTCTGAGTTGCTATAAGCAACCAAAAGGACCAAGTGCTCTGGAGTGGGGATGTGCCTCCAGGGACATAACTCTCCTCCCCTATCGGCAATTCACTTTTTTACTATTGATTATAACAGGAAGGGAGAGATGGAAAACTCATGTAATTCCGTGTCCTTGGGGTTGTGGCCTGGGGGAAGCTGATGCTGTCTAATCTAATAAGGATGCGGTGCAGCCTGGATCATCTGGGCTCTCCTCTCATCCTCTGGGAGTTGTGTGTAAATGAACACTACAGAAAGGAATTAAAAGTCCCCTTTAAAAAAATAAATTAAACAAACAAAAAGCCAGCTGATATTTCTGCTTTCTTTTGAATGACGACTGACTTTCCATTGGGCTCTCATGCCACTTTGGAGGGAGATTGCCCAGCAGAGATGGGAGAGCATTAAGCTGCTGCCTTTCCATCAGGGTGGGCTGTGCCATGGGGAAGGGGTGGCAGCTGTGGGAGCAGCAGGGCAGGCTGAGAGCAGCTTTGCAGCAGGCAGGTGCCTCTCCATGCTGGAGCCATGCAGTGGCCAACACAGCACAAGAAAAGAACCTTCCGGGCCATTGTGTGCACACGCTGATCCTGGTGCAATGTCACCAGGAATGAGACAGTGCTGTGACATTCCCTTGCTCCAGGCTGAGCCAGGCCTGACACATGCCCTTCACTAGCCCAGCAAGGAGCAGAACTGGCCGAAGCTGGGGGCTGTCCCAGGAGCCAGGCTGGCTGCAGCTGTGCCCAGCCTTGCCCTGCTCCCCGCCTTGCACAGCGTGTTTCCTCAGAGCCCGTGTCTCAGGACAGGAGAAGTGTGTTGACTGCAAATGTGGGCTGACATGGCAGGCAGCAGGGGCAGGTGGGAAATGGATATATTGCATCCCAAGATAATGCATCTTCCCATTCAAATCAGCTCACCAGCGCAGATAGCCTTGTGCCTGCAGAGAACACTATTTAGATGGCAGATTGTATTCAGATGGCATCTGAAAGTTATTTTTGATTGAATTTAATTTTAATTAATCGTGTTGCCAAGGGTGGGCTGAAGTGGCCTCTGTTTTTAATTTTTTCTCCCCAGAGTGGATGTCCTTAAACTCCTTCCTATAATGATATGGTTGTAGCTTGCAAAAAGGCAGTCTGGATTTGTTATTCTGCCTCTTGCCTTGTCCCTTCTGATCCTAGAGAGAACATTGCAATGACTGCTGGTTAGAAAATTAGTTAAGTGAACTGTATACTGTATTCTCTTTCTGTATCACTTCTTATTAGGGAAAAAAGATAATATAGTTCCCTCTCTCCCCTTCACTCACCCTGCATTTCATCCAGAGCTCGCGTAAGGACGATTCCAATGGACTGCTGCAGCCTGCTTGCAAAAGGACTCATCACATCTAAAAGCCCTTAGGTTAGCTCTCGAGTTCTGGTGCGAAGTGCAGCAGGAAGAATCACATGTGTGGAAGAAGATGGAGCTGAGATCTGCTACCAAAGCACAGGTGCTGGAGAGAGAAGCCTGTCGGGGTCGCTTCTGCACTGCACAAGCAGCAGCAGCCTGTCACCTGCCTCCTGCCTGAGCTCTGCCTCGGCAGCACTCGGGATTTCGGGTGTTTGACACACAGCCTGCCCTCTCCCTCTGGGTCCCCTTGATCAAACTCCTCCAGCTCGGCGTGCTCCGTTTGGGGGGTCCCAAAGCTGAGTGGTGCTGCAGCAGTGAGCTCACCCGTAGAGATAGCTCACATATTAAATGAAAAAAGCAAAGAAAAGGTACTTTCCACCAGCTGCAGCCTGGCAACAGGAGGTTGCCCGCTCCAGGTGGTCTGTGTGTGGTGTTTGGAGATCAGAAACATGGGAGGACTGCAAATGGGGGCATGTACAAGGTAGCTGACCTCTTTAGCAGAGTATGGACTAGACATCCTGCAGCCTGGTTAAAAATATTGTCAAAATTAAACTGAATTTGTAGCAGGTAAAAAGCCAGAAATACCCTTGTAAAACTTTATTGCTATACAGTTAATAGTGGATTTTGCTTGTCCATATGGACTAGCTAAAAGAAGGAATTTTCCCAAATTCAGTCAATTTATTGTACAGGGGCCATTTTGAAAGAATGTCTGACAAAGGAATAGATGAGCCTGTTATGAGAATAAACTCCCAGACAACTAAAAGGACAGCCCTGAGGAAGGCCAACCTGATGAGAATGGAGAGCTATTAAATGAAGATACTCTTTGTACTCCAAATCCAAATATATCTCATGCAAGACCAGAGCTTTCTAAAACAAATCCCTGTGATAGATGAAGGATTTAGGCACAGCCAGGTTGTCTGTTTAATGAATTCCCTGCATTTACCCCACCGAGGGAAGAAAACCCAAACACTGCTGTTCAGAACCTTTTTCATGTGGATTGGAGCAGCCACAAATTACAGAAGACTAATTTTGCCTTGTTTCCCTCCTTCACAGCTCATCTGTCCTACTTTTTACTTTTAAAGGAATGAGTAATTCAAAAAAACCCTCCAATATTTATGGATGCTCTGGTTCTGTTAGGCTCACTGACTGTATGTGAGCCAGGAGCCTAATTACATATTTTAGGCGCATATGTAATTCTTTGAAAGTATCAGGAAAGCCTTGACGTGGAGGGAAGATGACTCAAAATGAAGTTACATGCCCTTTCCTGTACTGGCCACGTCCTATTCTGAAGGGACATTTTTGTCTGAAGATCTACCCCCTTTCTGTTTCACTCCTGCATTAAGCCTGGCCTGTTGACAGGAGCATTATGAACCGCTGGGAAAAGAAGAAGGCTCAGTGGATTATCTGATACCCCACGGAAAAGAAGAAAGGGAGAGATCATCCAAGAGGATGCCACTTGGACTGCATGGGGTGTCAGCCACCTTTCAGAGGGTAACAAGCTGAAATCCCAATTTTCAGTCATTCTTTCTTTGATTTTATTTTGAAAGTGGATATTGAAGCTCTGTACATGGAGCATTTCACAGCTGACCTCTGCTCACAATGAATACCCGGCCTGATGGCTAACCCCAAGCAGTTTGTAAGGAGCAAGAGTCATAGGCAATTTTTTGGGTTTTATATAATGAACTGATCCACCTGGCAGTTGAAAGAGAAGCCCTTTCATCTTAAAACAAAATTGAAGCCCTCTGTGGCTGTCTCTAGAAGCAGCCACGAGATGATGCTGGGTGCTTGCACCCAGCCCAGCTCCCTGAGCTGCCCATCTGGCCAGGCTGTGCAAAAGACACTCCAGAGAGAGTGATGTGGCCTGGGAGCTACAGCAAATGCTGAAGAATTCCCGAATGGAAAACTCTCCATGAGTCCTCAGTGTTGTGCAGCCCAGACTTCCACAGCATTTTCTGTTACAAAGAAATGCCCTCCAGCTCATCACTCTGCAGCTGTGGGAGGCAGGACAGACATCCCACCACGACTGGCTTCCCCAGGAGCTCCAGGAAGGAATGGTGGCCCTACTGCTTGATGATTGTCCAACTCCTGCCCTCCAGGGACCACACCTCATGCACTGACCTCTTGAGAGGAGATAAACTGCTCCAGAAAGGTTAGGTTTCCCTTAGCTTCTCTGTCCTGAAAGCTCTCTGTGGATCCCTCTGAGAGATCCCTTTTTCTTACCTGGCTTTAAACGCCTATTTTTGGCACCTGAGTCTCACCCTAAGAATCCACCATGAAAAAATGAATAAATTAATCTCCCCTTAGGATTCACAGAGGCAAAATGCATTGGGGAACCTACTGGGCCAAGTCCAAATCCAGCTCAGATTTGCCTTAGGAGAAAATCTAAGCTGTCTGTCTTCATCCTTGACCTTGTTTCCTTTCCCTTGGCACTTCACAATCCTTTTTCCCAGACTAAATAGCACGAGAGGTGCTGGGAATAGGTGTTAGCAACCATCCAAGTGAAGAGTTACTTTAAATCCAGGCTGAGTTTTTGACTTCTCCTCCCGTTCTCCTGAGCCACCAGCTATGGAAATTTTTCATCTCTGATAAAGCAGATTAGTTGCTGGAAATGTCAGAGAGAGGCTACAGCTGGCTGCACGGTGGGGAAATATTTCCCTGCTAGCCCTGGAAGCCGCTGAACACTGGACCCCAGGAGAGATGCTCCACAGTCCGTTGCATAAAGTGACTTGGCCTGTGCTGCTGTTAATGCAGAAACACCCCAAAGTGCTCTGCTCAGTGAAGTTCACCAACAGCAGCGAGTCAAACCTACAGACAGCTCAGTGGAGGGGAGGCGGGGCAGGTTTTTTCCTTTTCCTACTTCCATTTCTTTCTTCTTTAATTTTGGTAATGGATCAGAGTCAAATGAACAACATCTGGCAATTAGCACATCCCTTGCCTGGCTCCGATCTGCCACTAAGTTCTGAGTGTTTGCCTTTATTTTTAAATGGGTGGCTGTCAGAGAGAATTAAATGGTGCCTAAAGAAGCACGCAGACGTTATAATTAAAGGCACGCCAACCTTGACAGGTAGATGTGAGTGGAAATTTCAACTTTTCATGGGAAAAGGGGCTGTTGGCATGCGCATGTGCTCTTAAACTCCATGTGTTTCCCCCAGCTGATCTATCCCCAGGTGCTTTTTATACACCCATACTTGCAATTAATTGTCTCTTTGTCTGCTCCATTTCAACAGCCATCCAGCCCAGTATTGCGAGGAAAAATGTACTTTAAATGTAGGAGTAAAACTGGAATCCATTAGCTGTGATTGCGTGTGCTTCTGTGGGACTTTGCTGTTAACAAGGATAGAAATGATATAATGGAAAACAGAACAGGGAGCATAAACCTGCTGGTGCGCAGAGCATCCTGAAACCACGTAATCCACGAGCCTTCTAGCTAGGAATGAATGCCTGGTGCCCTGGGCACTTCCCTGCCAGGCCATGTTATTAGAACCATGGTCTTCCCCAGCTCATTCTGCTGCTTCTAATTAAAACAGGGTCAAATCTTCCTCCTTACAGTGTTGACCCACCTGAATCACAAGACCAGCTGACTCTTCTGGGGAATAATGGGAGCCTGGAAACTGGGTTCATCTGCTACCTGCTCAGCTTTGACCCCAATGCTGAATGGAGGACAAACATCATGTTAATAGGATCTAGCCTGGCCTCACACCCTTCTTCCAAGGATTTCAGGCCTCTGAAGCTTCCAGTCCAGCATTTTTCCTGTCATTGGCTCAGGGCTGTAATTGAAGGTCACATGTGGTGTCAGGCTGTGATCCTCTCTCAGTCCTAGGGCTGGTGCTGGTCCTGCAGAGGTGGGCAGAGCTGTATTGCTGATGGGAGGGGTTGTCCTGACACGGGGTCTCTGTTCTGTCACACAGCTGCAAGTTTGAGTATCACACCAGGCAGCCCAGGTTGGAGAATGCAGCCTCCCCACATGTCACCTTTCAAATCTGTATCTGCCACAACTTTTGGTCTCTCAATGATTTTACCTGCTGTCTGCAGGTTTAAGTTGGACAGTATTAATAATAACAGCCACCAGATTTGGCAGCCACACCATCCTGTCTGGGGTGGTTTCAATAAGGTGATGCTGACAAGCTGGTTCTTAAGTTAGTTCTCAAGTAAAATTTTAAACAAACTCACTCCAATGATCCTTGCACTGCCTTCGCAGGACTTGCTTGGCTTGCTCATCCTCCTATAACCTTGCCAAACACCTGTCCCATAGTGTTTAACAACTGCCTCATGACTGTGCTGCCAGCTTTCTGTCCACCCTGGAAAACTAAGGTGAATTTTGTGCAACTTCAGTTAGCATCCAAGGGAAGAAAGCAAAGAGAAGAATTGAGGAGGGAAGAGAGGAGCAGTACAGGCAGGGTAAAGCCAGGCTAATCAGTGGACCTATGCTAGGGAATAAACTCTCTTCCCATCTTCTTGCTGCAAAGTTGCTGCAGTTGGAAAACGACTGAAGGAAATTAGATTCAAGGTGAGAAACACCAGAGGGATGTAACCTCTCTCTCTCTGTCCTGCATCGTGTAGCTTATTCCTACCCTACTCCCTGCATCTCTCACTCAACTTACGATATTTATCTCCTTCTTTTCACCCCTCCTTCCCCTGCTCTCATCCCCAATCCCTCTCCCTGCCTCTGATGGATGGAACCATTAGTGGAATCACTGTAAATAATGTGTAAAGTTGGAAGTTACAACAAGGTATCTCATTAAAGCCGCTTCACTCATCTTACTTCCCAATTAATGTTTAAGGCTTCGCTGGAATGCGGTGACAATATGTCACAGCATATCATTGTGGCAGGCGACAGGAAGTTAATAACCCATTGGCCCTTAAAGAAGCCTTTAATGTCAGCTGCAGAGGAGTAAATAACATTGGTTTCTTCCCCCCACCTATCCCCCCTTCCTTTTCCTCTTTTAATTTGCTGCAGGAATGAAAGAGTTTGTGCTGAAATAACATCATTATCTCATAAAGCCGTCTTCCCGCAGAGCCAGAGCACAAAAGGTGTTGCCCAAGGGACTCTGGGATTTTCAGCAGCTTGACAAAGTTGCTCCAACTCCCCACCCTGAAAATTCAGGAATTCATGGAGCGTTTGCCTTCTCCACCCTTTCTGCCTCCACTGGGGGCCTCTTCCCTTCTTTAATAATAGAAATTTCCTCACCCACTTTCTCTTATTATTAATTTCTATCCCCTTCCCACACCTGCGAGCCCCTAAACACAACTTCACAGCATCAGTGTAGTCAAAAGTTTCTTTTCATGTGAAACAGTTTCATCTACTATTATTGAAACTTTCTTCCTTTGACGTCGCTGCTTTCCGGGGGAAGAGTCATCTTTGCCTTCCATTCCTCTAGGTGCCCATTCACTTTGAGTGCAACCACTGCTCTTTACCTTCCTCTTGCTGCATGATGGGGCTTAAGCCCCTCCAGACATCAACCACCACAGGCTCCAGAGCAGGACTGGTGCCGAGAGACTCCACTGGAGTCAAGGAAACTGCTCTAGTTCATCCCACAGCTGCCAAAACTGGAACTGAGCCCCTGACTCCAGAAGAGGAGGTGTGGCAGCAGTGTCACCAGCCTGTTCCCCTCTGGGGATGTAAAGATCCATTAATCACACTGTGATATAACATAAGTGATCCATTATTGGAAACCTGTTTTGTAGATATATTTTTCCCAGGAGAAAAAAAAAAAAATAGAACAAAACCCATATATGTGTAGCATTTATTTTTAAAAAGTTACAGGAAAAGTGTCTAGGGCTTGGGGAATGAATCCCACAAACTCTCTGCTCAGCTCAGCCACAGACCTAATACATCACAGTACACAAATCATGCATGGATTTCTCATGGCCTCTATTTCCTCCAGTACAGTGTGTCTAAAAATGTTTGCTCTCCACACCTGGGTTATTGCTTTAGTGTTTGGAAAGGTCTTTCAAATTTCAGGCTAAACAGTCAAGTGTTGTGACTATATAAACACTTATTTTACTTATTGTACCAGGGATATTTAAAATACAGGCCTAGACTTCTGTTTTAATAATAGGAAAATGCAGGATGAATATCAAGAGCAGACTCTTAGCAATGAGATTAACTGTTATTGCAAAAAGGTCCCAAATGAAGTGTGTGTGTTGGTTCTTTCAGAGCATTTAAAACTTCCCTAGTTCCAAAATTTTGGAAGGCATTGTTCTTTTCCAAGAGAACAGGGGTGGCCAACCGAGCTGTGTTGCATCCTCACATCAACCTGACTGGGCCATAAAACATTGCTGTGCAGCTCAGGTGATGGAGAGAGCGCGGGAGATGGTCACCAGTACAAGAGGACCATGAATCCCAAGGAAGTGCAGGCATTAGCAGGGTAATCGTGGAGCTGAGTCTTCAAGCAGCCAAAGATTGGTCTGTGCAGTCCTGGAGAGAGATTTCAGCACCTCGGGTGGGAAACCACAAACTGGAAGCAGATGGAATTCAGCATTCCATGGAGTCCCCAGCCAGGGGTGAACTGAGGTCCCTGTCTTGTGGGACCACGGGCAGGAGGTCTGCCCCAGTCCGAGGGTCTAGTGTGGTGTCCCAAACCCTGGCAGATCCAGACCTTTGTCCCTCCACCTCGCATGGGACTCCTTCAACCACCTGGTTCTGCCTGCCCACACTGCTGGAAGTTTAACAAACTGAAAGTTCCCACAGTGCTTTGAGATCCTCGGCAAAAGGCACTGCAGAAATGCAAATGTGCTCGCTTCCTAGCTCAAATACATTATTGATTTGCTCATTTGCCAGGGGCCACTTGTCAAAAGTATAACAGCATTAGTAGCACTTGACGTAATAGGGGAATGGAGAGGTCTGTGATTAAGTTTAGACAGCCTTGTTTGACTTAGTTAATTGGTTAAATATATTCAGTTACATGTGATGCTTCAGAATTTCAGCTCCAATAAAGTATAATATTAATTTTAATTAAAGCTCAACAGAGTTGGCCAAATATTTCTATTTTCTGAATATTTTTCTTAATCACATAATTCATATTCTGATAAAACAGGGATTCTGGTAGTGACTAAGGCCTGGAGACTTTGTCTGACCATGAGAACTTGAAAGAAGAATAGATAGACTAACACTGAGGAGAAGTGAATTTATTAAAATCTTTCTAACCTGAAGAAAAAAATGAGGTGGAACAAGGAAAAATTCCCTGCTGCCTCAAGACAGGATTAACTTACGTCTATTCTGACAGATGTATTTCTGCTATTTCTTAAAAATCTAGGATTGTCATGAAAACCATAACTGCAAGAAGTTACACATCCTCCTAAGTTTGCCCAGGAGCCTTTGTGTTGGCAATCCCTGATCATCATTTGCTGCTCCCTTGCTTAAGACCTGCATCTACCACAACAGGAAGGGCAAATAGCATCCCATGGGTTGCCGTAGCTAAGGGTCCCAAAAAGTGGGGACTCTCACCATTGAACCCTGAATGATTCCAGAGGCAGAATTATTTCAGTTTCCTGATTAAGAACACTCCTGTAGGACTCCTCCTTTATTTCAGAGCTTTTCTGAGGAGGCAACATTCATGCCAGGGACATGCTCACACCAAAGGCAGATTTGCAGAGATGCTCCACGTGGCCAGAAAACTTCCCTTAGCTCTTGCCTGGAGAGGCTCAGTCTGGCTGGCTGAACTGCTGCCGTCCTTGGGCCATACAGATCTCCATCCAAAGCACGTCTGTGGCCCCATCAGGGATGTGCAAGCCCCAGTGACACTGTCAGACTGGCACAACTGGAACAGTCTCACCTGACCACAGCACAGCAAGACATCCAGCAGGTGTTCAAAAGGAGGCGCTGGCTGACTCCAGTGAACCCCACTGACGCAGTAATTACAAGAGTGGGTATTGCCTCCTTAATGACAGCAATTGAAAGTGCAAATACAGCCGCAGCACATCAAAAATAGCCCACTGCTCCCATGAAGCAGCAGCTGCATCTGAGGACTTTTCCCAATGCAGAGCTCTCAGGACCGCCCCCCACAGCTTCCCTGCCAACTCCCCAGCCCTCTGCTTTGCATTTCAATTTTTTTTCCTTCTCTCTTCTTAAATGCAGACTCAAAGATCTGAAAGAAGAAAGATGGAAGGCAATTCTTCTGCTGTCTACTGGCCATAGTCTAGTTTTCTTTATATTACCTACACAGGCAGTCAATTAAAAAAATGTGATATTTTTCTTTTGCAGTGTTGGGATCCAGCTCTGCAAGCCTTTAATTATCTGTGTAAGTGGAGCCAGGACTGGGAGAGGGTGGAAAGAGCATCTATTCTTTCAGCTGGTCTGTCCCTGAGAGCATTTAGCTCAGGTATTTTGAGCCTAGGGATAAAAAATAACCCCCTTTTGCATGTTTTTCCCAGTGCTCTCTGCTGCAAGACCATTAAGGCTCTGATCTCCTGAATTCTACAGGATCTAAATGGCCATGCACATCTATAAGCACTTCATTGATCAAGGGCCCCAGCTTGGCCCAATGGTCACACCTTGCATAAAAGATGAATTCATAAATCTTCTTTAGAGCATCTGTATGTGGTAAATGATGTTCTTGACAGGGCTGATAAACCTCAGCACCAGCTTCTGCTGGTTCAAGTCTGTGTTTAATGACGCACCCCACTCTAACTTTTTATCACCAGTTATTGGTACACCTCCCATTAGAACCAGCACAGCAGGGAGTGCCTGGAGCAGAGGGTGCAGTGTCCTGCTCCTTCCCAGAGCTCTGGCAGGAATGCTCCAACTCTAAATAAAATGGGTCATTACCAGCCTTGGGGTGAGCTGCTCTCCCTGCTCACATCTTCCTCTAACCCACATCAGACACCAAGAAGGTGGATGAAGGGGCAGCCTCCAGCATCAAATGGGAGACAAGAACAAAATCCTGTGCATTGTGTTAAGGATTCATGGCCCTGATGCCTGGACAGTGAGAGGGTTTGCTGAATGGTGCTGTCAGTAGCGTTTAGCAAGTATGGGAGTGGGAAAATGCTGGTGTTTAACAAGTGCAGCAGTGGCATAATGCATAAAAGGCCACAAGCAGGTTGGGACCCAGTGTGCAGCAGCCCAAAGGAAAAAGGCTGGTATCTTGCTCTTGTGTTAGAGAAACCAGAGTTATGTTCTCAGGGGAGTCAGTCATGGGGCTGGGACACACTGAGATATAATTATGGAATAATGCATGTTCTTTTCCCACCACTCCCCCTTTTCTAAATTAGCTGTCATGTCACTAAAAACGTTTCTGTGTTCCACAATCAGTCCACTTAACTGTAACAAAGCAGCGCAGATCTATCAAACTCACAATGAGCTCCACTAATGACCGCTGAAATTACCAAATCAGTCCTGCTTCCCAACACCCTGCCCTTCCCTCCGCGCCCCTCGTCAATCAGCGCTCTGCTTGTGGCCCTGCTCGAGGGGAAACGATGGTGTCAGGCTCCACGTCCCCGTCACTTTGCCGTGCAAAGGTGTTCTTCTGGATGCAGAATGTTGGAGTTGTTGGCATTCTGCCTTTTCTCGCTGCGAGGGGGCTGCTGGATGGCAGGGGTGGCTCTAGGCAAGTACTGGAGGCACTGGAGAGAGAGCAGCAGAGGTACAGCCAGCAATAACATACCAGCAAGAGTGCATTGTTCCCGATCCCTGATTATGCATTTAACTGCATTGCTAAGCACATNTAACCGCTCCTCGGAAGTGCAATCTCGCTACTATTCAGATACAATGTGGCTTCTATTCTCTCTCCCAGTTTTAATTATGTGTCCGCCACTGCTCCTTCTCCAAGCTGGCGGTCTCTGAGATTCATAATTTCAGCCTGACACCATAGTAACCACTTAGTTTGATTCAAGACTCTAATGTCATCACTGGCTGGTCTTGAATAGAGCAGGGAGAGAGGGTGTAATTTGAAGGCAGCATCACATAGAAACTGCAATTATTTCTCCCTTTCGGAGGGAAATGTAAACAAAAGGTCATCGCTGGTCAGTGCTCTTCATTTCCATCCTCACACACTGACAAGCTGACTTTTTTGTTTTTTATACATGTCCTCACCCACTTACATGCCTCCACACCGACACCAGGAGCAGCAGCCAGTGCCAGTTTTCACCCTGTGTAGGGACATGACTGCTCCACTGGGAGGACTTCTCTGGTGTTTGAAAATGGCCACAGAAAGGTTTGGAAACCAGTCTGGTTCCCATGGAGAGACTGGAAGGGATTGTCCCTGATGGGACAGCTGCTACAACCCTCCTGCCTCAGCCAGGGGCTACAACAGACAGAACACACCAGTGACAGACATCCCTGGCTTCTGCTGGCCTCGCATGGAAAGGACTTGATTCAGATTCTCTCCTCATTCTTTTCTGCCTTCTCCCATACAGTTCCCACATAGAATTTCTTACACTGTTCCTCTTAAATTAAATATGTAAGCTTCTCCTCTGGAGATCAGACTCCATGACTCCAGGAATGACCCAAGAGCCCCTGAGAGCCCTCCTGTCCCGTACCAGCTCCTGAGAATGTCACACAGGCTCATACTGAAAGAGCTGCTGGGCGGTAGTGCCACAGCACAAGACACTTGCCCAAGGTCCATGGTTTGCCCCTTCTCTGGACAAAACCTTTCTCTGATCCTACTGGGAACGGCAGAGACACATAAGATGAATATCAGAAAGACGGATGAATGTGTACACACAGAAAAATGCAATTCACTCGGCAGCATTCGCTGCAAATCCTGCTGCACTAAATGAAGCTTTCCTGCCTTCCCCCAATGGCTCAGTGATAGAAAGGAGTTAAGTGAAAATAAATGCTCATATCAAATCACAGGTATTGATTTTCTGAGCTAGTAAATGAAGGCACTTTATCTCCGATGGGAGATTGAATGTCTGTGTGCCACGCTTTGCTCCATTTTCATAAAAAGGAAGGCATGGTGGAATTATTTTACCTGGCTTCTCATAAAGTGTAGAGGGAGCAGATTCTCATGTCCATGACAAGGGGTATCAATCAGGAACAACGTCATCACAGTGATGGAGCCACTGAGGATTGACAATGGAATAGCAAGCCTGGAAGGCTGGTCCTGGGCATTGGCTCGTCCTTCAGCAGATGTGGCAGTGTCTTTCATGGGTCCCTGTAGTCCCCTTCCTTCTTCAGGTGATGGGGGCGGGCAGTTCTCTGCAGTTTTTGCTTTGGTTTGCTAGAAGGTAATCTTACATCTAAATCATTTAATTCTACCGGCTGGTTTAAGATGAGAACAAGAGTTTCACTGCTACTTATGCCCTTTTTGAGCTCTAATGAGTTCTGAGCAGGATGTGATATTAAAATTATAGGTACATTACATTTAATAATCTGCAGAAAGCCTTAAAGGGAGCTGTCCATGGCCTTGAGGAGTCGTTTAGAAGATCAAAGCTGACTGATGCAAAGTAATTCATGTAGACTGGGGAAGTCACACTCACAAAGGTCCTTGGAAACACAACCTTTTTTTGACCAGGTTCACCTACACAGGCATGACTGAAAGTGAAAGAGCTAAATTTCTGCATCTGAGATCTACAGATCTGTGTTCAAACCTTCTGTCTTATCTGGCAGTTACCCATCTTATCAGGCAGATCTCTGGCACTAGCAATCCGTCTCTGCAGCCCTCCACCCATTTCACTCTGCAGCCAGCCCTGATGTATTTTGCTGCTGATATTTTTCAAAGTGAAATAGATCAAATACATAAAAATAGATACAAAGAAACAAGCCATTAAAAAGCAGACCCCATCCTTTTGCAGAACATGGATTCTTCTGGTATAAAACTGTGCTGCTAAAAAAAGCATTTTCACTGCCTTTCTTGACCCTGCACACCAAGATAAATCAGAGAGGGTCCAGTTTAATCCACTGACAGGGAGAAATGAAATGGCAGGTGGGTTTCAGCCAGGAATGACATTTGCATGGCTGAGGGATGATTAGGAGAGACACTCGTGTTCCTGACTGGGACCTGACTGCTTTTTATATCCCCGTAGCATTCAACGGAGAGCCAGTCTGGAATCCCTGTCTCCAGGGACACAACCACTGACCTTAAACTCTGAGGCTTCTCTGTGAAGTCAACTTGAAGAGACCTGGGATGGTATTCAGAGTTTAAGAGAGGGTTGGCATGGCCCAAGGCCATTGCTCTGTCCAACCCTAGCCTTACAATTTCTGCTGAAGTCTGAGGGAACAGAACCAAAATCAAGTCCATTACTCTGGTGGAGAAAAGCTCATTTGTCCCATTGTGGATTTCCTCAAGACAATAGGAGAGAAAATTTTCTCTTGACAATCAATGGTTGAATCTGAGAGGTGAGAAGGGGCAATATTTGTCTAAAGAAGCGACAAGGTTCACTTTTCTGGGAAGGAAACCGACAGTGTATGGGAATTGCTCGGACACTGTTCCTGCCAGCCCTTCTTCCAGCAGCCATTGAACATGGCCCTGTAGGGCAGTGCTGTCTCATGTCAGGCTCCCACAGTGGTCTTTGCTGTGCAGTTGCAAAGCAGCACCGTGATAATAAAAGAAATGGTTTTGTGATAGCATCCTTTGAAATTTACTTTATTATTTCTAGGTTATTGTACCTCCTCAAGGTGGTATGTGAAATCTTCCAGGAGCTCAGATCTGCTCAGGGAGGTGGGCACTTGAAATAAATAAATGGAACAAGGCACTCTTTTACAGATCTCGATTGAAGCACTCGAGTCACTTTTGTCAGAGTCATGGGGCAAATAGGTGAGAATTCCTTTTTATTCCCAGTGGGAGGGTTGAACATAAAGCGTTATCATTCTGTTTTGGTAGGACTTCGATTTTCATGATGACAATCACTTTACACCACCAAGATTTTTTAGCCTCTCTTTGCAACTGGTTGTGGGGTTTGGGTTTTTTGAGGGGGAGAAGGGGGTTTGTTTTGGGGGGGCTGGGTTTTTTTTTTTGTAGTGGAGGAAGAGGACATGTTACTTTTTATAATTATCCCTCCCACCCACTTGTCTGAGACATCTTTTTCAATAGTCGTCTCACTGCAACAGGCAGAAACACCACCCTGTACAACCTTTCACAGAGTGTGAACATCAATCCTCTCTTATTAAGCTGAAGCTAAAATGCTCATAGACAAACTGTTAAAAAGAAGAAAGCATCCACGCTGTGGTGGAAAGGTAAAATGCAGTAATTGTCCAAACCTTCAAGAAAGAATGTCTCTGTAGGGAGGGGAGGACCTCTTTCCGTCCTGTGGCAAATTGCCAAAGGACTCCAGGAAACCTCACTTCACCAATATATATTTATTTTTAGGCACAAAATCACCTTTATTTCCCTTGATCCCTGTGAATTTGTTCCAAAGACAGAGAAGACAAGCTAATACGTTTCCCTGCCCAGTATCCTGCACACGCTAGCCCTATCTCACATTGCTGCTCTTTTTTGAGTGTGTTCTGAATCTGATTTATTTGCAGTCTCACAAAGAAAAAAAAGGCTCTTCCTTTCATGTCTACACAGCAACAAGAGAGAGAACTGGAGCATGTGTAGACATATAGGGTGAATTAATCTGATTAAACTCAGGCTTCTAAGTTTAAGCTAGTCACCCAAAGCTCCTTTTGTACAGTAGACAGACATCTCATCAATATACAGTCAATGGAGCCAGAGGTGTAATTCATCTCGTTCCAAAGTAGATGCCTAAAGTAGGTCACATGAATCACACCCTTGAGAGTTTTTTTTTCTCCCCATTGACTATGGAAGGGTCCCAGTGTGATTAAATCACTTGTAGATACTGAAACCAACACTGACTGAGTGGCTTCTCACCATTGCACGGTGCCGCTCCATCCCTGCCTTCAAACGCTCGTGTGAGCCACTCTTCTCCCCTGACATCTCTGATGCTGAAGGTTTGCTGTTGTCCTTACTTACTCCAGGAAAATAAGGCAGGTCCAGCTATGGAGATCCAGGGATAAAGGCACATGTCTCACTGAGGGACCCTGAGGCAGCCTAGAACAGCACTGAGAGCAGGGTACAGCCATATGTGACTTTGTTATCCTGATCTTGGATACACCAGAGAGCCCCGTGCAGGACAGCACAGCTTTATGGAGCTGTGCTCTGAAAGCATCTTTTGGCAATCAGAGGGGACCTATGGAAGTCCTCACTTCCATAGTGATCACTTACCATCATCATCATCTTCATCATCATCATCATACCTGGAGTAACCAAGAAGCAGAGAAAGAAGATGACAACATGATTGAAGCACCAGAATATAGGAGCTTAGCCCTTTCTCTCTGCTGTGGAATGCAATTCACTGCCTCTGTGACTCCATTTCCCTCCTGTGGCACTGAAATAAATGTCTCTTCTTCCTCCCTCCTCAGATTTATTTCTTGGCTCTTGAATTTCTTATCATCTTACTAGGTTACAGGGCATGAAGGTGTAAACCCATGGCCCAGTGAGCTGTTGATCTCTGGACTTGGTACCCAACTTTAGTCCAAATAGCAATAGCATTAGTGTTTGGAGATGGGGGAAGCAATTGAGAGCTTGGTTGGGAATGTGAAATGGGTTCACTT